>NDGM011195049.1:0-15059 GCA_002564305.1 Octomys mimax
GCGGGGATTGGTGCTGCAGCACTTCTTGCCCAAATAAGGGAAAATATAACAGGCGCGTTCTATCGCCCCCCCCCCAAGGGAGCACTGCTTTAGTTTCTAGGATAGAGTAAGGAAAATGTCACAAGTAGGTACATGAAGCTAATGTATTCTACACTGATAGTACATATAAGATATTGTGAGCATTTTAATGGGTCAGAAGTCTGAGAGATAAGGAATATCTGGCTTTAAGTTCAAAGCACAGAGGCTCACAGATTTGTTTAAAAGTTAAAACAAGGGATCAGATATAGTGGTGTTAATGCTGACATGGTGGAACATTTTTGTGTGGTAACGGATACAAAATAGGACTAGTATCTCTATCTCCTAGCCTGGAAAATAAGACTTTTAGATGACATAAATGCTAATAACCCTCCCAGCCTAATATCCTATCAGTCTATGGATCTATGGAGCCATTGTTGGTTTTTATCTATCATCTTTTCTTTTTTTTTTGTCTTTTCCTAAGTATCATTCTGTTTATTGGAAATTAACGCATTTTTTTTTTTACATTCATCAACAGGGGATATGTGCTGATAAAAAGTCAAACAGAACTGTATTTTGTTATTTTGTGTATAATAAGTTCTTCATTCTGTGCAGGCATGTTTAAGTGAAATGACTAAAAGAACTTAGCGAACTAAAATGTGTCTAAAACAAATATCTATGATGTACAGACATGATTGTAGCCCCTGCACCACCATCAGAGTATTTCAGTTAACATTTTTCTGTGTAATTGAACAATCTATGCTGAAAGTCACCCTACTAAGTGCTTATGGGTATTATGGATAAGAAAAGAGACACGAAGCTAAAATTAAGGGACATTTTACTCAGAAAACAATTATACATCATGATTTTAGCAACAAAATAATAGCAAAAGTTTTTTTTTCTTTTCTCACAAAAGCTGGGCAATATCAGAAGTGCTACATTATGCCCACGTGATACTCTCATAAAAGTCTGGGCAAACTTTCCTTCCTATCTAAAGTGTTGTCCGTGAATCTGCAGTACGGGCAGCTCAGAAACTCCAGGATGATAGAACCTAATCCAGACCTGTGGAAATTTTACTAACCCTAGGTAATATGTAATCACACTGAATCTTTATATACTGTGCTTTGATTATTATGTTTTAAAGGAACTATGAACCTATATAAGTTACCTATTTTCATTTAATTCAGCATCTCTCAGTTTTGCTTTCATGTACTTCAAACATCAAGGACATACACCTAAGTATACAATCATCTTTCTTATTTCCAGCCCTATTCACTACAGTTTTTTGAAAATTTTTCAGTTTATGGCTTCCAAGTAAACACAGAAATGATTACCTTTAATTTTTCAGGGTCTTCTATTTAAGAGAGATTCTAAACTACAAACAGTAGCTCTGGAAACCAAGAACTCAATAAATTGAAGACCCTTTAATTCACCAACCCCAGCCTTTATTTCCCTCATGCTTGAGGATTTACACATTTGTGATACATCACCGTGTTATGTGGGCCTATGTGAGTTGTAATTTTACATAAACTTATTCCATTTAGCTTAATAATATCCATTTATAGCTTACTCTATACTATAGTTTCTACTTGAGAGTAATAAAACTGCATTTTTTAACAAAATGTCTGCAATTTGGTTTTGCTAGTGAATCATATTAGCTTCATTATTCAAAATTGGTGAGGCTTTTCCACATATGTCATGGCTGCAGATGCCAGCCAGCATGGTGGGAATACTATCAGCACTGAATGTGCAGTGTGTAGTTTGTTTAGAGATCAAATGGTCCAGGGGTGTGTGAAGTGTGTCCCTTCAACTCTGAGTTCTTTCTAAGACTTGACATTTCGGTAGGGTAGGAGGGACCTACTTTGTGTTAGAACCTTGTGGTAAGTTTCCTTTGAGAAAATGATTCCAAAGCCCAACATATGAAATACAGTCACTTTCCATGGTCTCATCCACAGTGAATGTTCCCAAGCAGGGAGAAGTGGTAGCCAAGGCAACATGTGCGTCTGCTACTCTTGGGGCTTCAGAGTTATCACAGCACTTGACACCAGCCGTGTGCCATGCCTCTGTTGCCTGCATTACCACACATGTTTTAAGAGGTTCCTTGGCTCACCCTGCATTTGGCATACATGGGAATGAGTACATGTCTAACTTCGCCTGGCTGCTATGTCCCCCTAGGAGATCTCTCGGGCTCATCTGATCAGAGCTCATATCATGTCCTCTTTGGTCCTTACTTTAGATAAATCACTCATCGTGAAGACTGCATCTCTTACTATGTCTTATGCTCTCTTATTCACTTTCTTGTCACAGGAAGTCAAGGTACTTGGTTTCCACAATTTAAAGTAGAGGCTTCTTTTGGCTCATGGTCTCAGCAGGTTCAGTCCATGGTCAGCTGTCACTAAGGCAGAGCAGCCTGGCAAAGGAAGACTGCTCACACATGGCAGCAGGGGGCAGAGAGAAGCAGGAGCTGGCGACAGGAGTACATCCTGTAGATCACCCTCCCAGAGACCACCGCCATGTCCCAGGAATATACTCAGCCTTGAGTTTATCAGTGGACAAGCACACTGACAGTGGCTTGATGTCTTTGTGTGGCCATCTCATAGGCTTAACTTTAATATATTCAAGGATGGGGCCAGGGATATAGCTCAGTGGCATAAGCATTTGCCTGACAAGCACAAGTTCCTGAGTTTGATACCCAGAACCACAGACTTCTAATATATCCAAGGAGAGCTCCCTTCCTTTTTCTGCCCTGATGTCCTCACCCCAGGAAAGGGCACCTAAATTTGTTTTTCCATTATCACATGCACCCCAGGGAGCAATTTTAGTAATTTAAAAATTGGCCTCCCCCATGAAACTTTATTTATTTATTTTTATTTTTTGTATTTTAGGGAAGGGTCCATACGGTGTTCAGGGTCTTATACTAGATTGAACTCATAGTGATCTGTCAGTTTATAGCTTCCCAAGAGCTGGGATTACAGGTTGGTGCCACCATGCCCAGTCTCAGTTGCTGTCTCAGCATGCTCTGGGGGCAAAGCCAGCATGGCAGGCCAGGGGATCAAATCCCCGGCCCTTGCACCTGCTTGCAGTTCGCTTTAATCTGCTGAGCTATTTGTCTGCCCCTCCCCATGAAACTTTAATATCAGAAATATTTCAAAAGCCTGTTCTTATATTGTTTAGCTCTTACTATATCTCATGTGTATTTATGTAATATATATATATATATATATATATATATATATATATATATGAAATAATAATATCTCCTTAATAATTTTTGCCTCCCTGGGGACAATGTAAATCCCACTGAAGCATATGTACTTGGTGCTCAATTGTTCATTTGTCTTTTGACTTGGTTCCTCTTGTGCGTCATGCCCAGGTAGAACCCACCTCTGGTTCCCACAGTGTCTTCCTGCAGTCCATTCCCCAAAACTGGTCTGGTCCCCATTTGTAGGCAGCTGCCCTTGTTCAAGCCACTGCCATCCCAAATGGGCAGATGCAGCAGCAGCTCCTCTTCCCCTGTGTGCTGCCATCCACACAGCCTTGTAAACAGGGCTCCCAGCCCAGCCCCCTGTGGGGATCCTCAGTGACCTCTCCCTGTGTTTGGAGAGAAGACCAACTCTCACAACCCTGAGGGGGAAAGGCTCACAGACATAAGTTCTTGTGCAAGTGGGCTTCCATCGGGTCTCCTCCCCAGCAGTCCCACGACATTGCCTTTCTTTCTGCTCCTCTCATATGTCAAGCTTATTTGGCTTCTGAAAAGATCCAATCTTGGGCCTTCACAAACCTGGCCCTTCTTGTCAGTATCTTGGTTTAAAAATTACCTTCTCAGTAGCCAAAATATAACCTAGCTACACAATCGCTGTCTCGTGATCCTGTCTGTAACTGCAGCATGGTTAGCCTGTCCTTATTTGCACATTAGTTTCTTTCGGCCTTTATCGCCATCTCGTCTTCTTTGTCATGCTCATCCTCATGCTCAGCACTCAGGGCAGAGCCCAATGTGTAGTAGCTGCTCAATAAACTTGTTGCGGCTTCGTGAAGTGGGCTTCTTATATAACTGCACAACACCAAAGCTTAAGATGTGCTTTGATCTGTTCTCTCGCTGATCTATCTGATCTACTGAACATTTTCCCTCCTACTAGAATCCAGGCAATTTCTTCTCTGAATTGTGAACTTGAGAAATTAAACTTACCTGGCTTTGTTGATTATGTTTAGTTTTTCTAGTGATTTTTCCATTTTGCTAATTTCATTTCATCTACCTCTCTTGCTCTCTGGAGCATCACAGGATCTGCTGCCTTTTGCATTTTCACTGCGTAACTCCAACCCAGGGAAAGAACACCAGTGCCCGTTTTCCCTCTCCTCCAGATTCTCAGAATGTTGACCGTCCTTTGTGCATAAAATCTGTGCCTCATCACCGCTTCTCTTGGCTTTCCCACTTTCCCATAACCTCTGTCATCACCTCCTTTCATTAAACTAAAGTTCCAAATACACAGCGTGACTAGTCTTTCCATGAAAGGATCCTATCTGATATGAACTGATATTAAAACATTACAAATGTGCCATATTTCCGGAAATGCCTTTCACTGCAGGTGACTGACAGCCCTCACATTAGATTACTGAGTCCCTGCAAATGGAACGGTAGTGCAGCACTAAGAGTCGGGAATGACCGAGCCCCTTAAGGGCATCGTGGACACAAAAATGACTAAATGCTGCTCGGTACCTTTGGTAAAGCCAATTACAGTCAAATTATGGAAGAAGGAGATGTACCAGAAGACCAAGGCAAGGGAAGTATTCTATTACTTGAAAGAGAAAAAGAGCAAGTTGGTGTGGGGATTGGAGAAGGCAGGGAGGAGGAAAATTACTTCAAAGAACAAATTAGTGCAGCAATTTTCCAAGCATGTTCTAGAGACCCATGGGCACGGAGCTGAGAGTCTGAAAACTTCTAAAGTACTGAGGCAAGGCTAATCCTGCTGGTCTGTGGACCAGACAGGGGGATTCCAGGTAAATAGGAAAGATTCAACTAAAGCAGGTTTCCCCAGTTCCGTTTGGTTATTATTATTATTATTATTATTATTATTATATTTTAGGAAAGGTTCTACAGGGTGTTCAGGGTCTCACTACTAGATCCAACTCATAGAGCTCCACCTGATTACAGCCTCCCAAGAGCTGGGATTACAGGGGCGCACCACCACGCCCAGTCTCAGTTGCTGTCTCAGCGTGCCCCAGGGGTGTGGCCAGCACGACAGGCCCAGGGCTCAAGCCCTTGGCCCCTGCGCCTGCTTGCAGGTGATTTAATCCACTGAGCTATTCGGCTGGCCCTCTGTTTGGTTATAAGACTCACCTAGGGTCCCTATTAATGTATCTTTCAAGATCTCTTTCCGGGAGGTTGTGACTCAGTTGCTCTTGGAAAGAAGTCTAAAAATGTGCTTAACAGAGATTCTTATAACTAGGGAAACTTGGGAAATGCTACGTGCATTTCTTTATGACATTCCCATGGTGCTGTCTCTCTGTATTTCCCCACAAAGCTACCTATCAGTTCACTATTTCCCCTGAACATTCTTTATATGTTTTTCTTTGACACTCCAGAGACAGTAAGATTATTATTAAATATAATTACCTCCTTTCTATTTCCAAGAACCAAGATTAGCTACCCAGCATATGAATCTGCTCCTATGTTGGTGCTGACTGGATGAGCTTTTCCAATTTGTTTGTACGGTTCTTCAAGACTTGTGCTCGAGCCTGGTGTAAGGACAGTAAAGGTGAAGTCGGCGGAGCCCCGATGAGCTGCTCAGCCCACACGGGCAGAGCGAGCGGTGCGTCTGGGGCCCGGCTCTTGCCTGAGGCCAAAGCCTGGTCCTGCGGACACTGAGGCCTGCTCCACTCAGGTACCACCTCCTCCAGCCCTGCTCTGCGGAGGCTTCGATTGTCTCTCCATGGTGGCTTCATGCACACAGGCTTTGTGATGGCATCCAAGTCTGCACTTGTTCTCTCCAGGACGGGCAGCCTTGAAGGTCAGATCCAATTCCTGCCAGCACGGGGCACCGTTGCTCCTCCCAGGGCTCTGCTCGGCATGATCGGGTTTCATCTCCACTTGGAGAAAGCGTCAAGGAATGACATGGTGACAGTCCTGGTGCGTGCTCTGTAGCACAGCAGGAAGACCTACCTGCTTAACTTTTCTCTGTCAGAACAGCTGCTCTGTGTATAGTCACGTGGCAGGGTTGGTGACTGTGGCGATCAATCTCCCTTGGTGGCTCAGTGATGGTCGCCATGGACTGCCCTTGCGTCTGAGTGAATATTAGTACATGTCCATAGAGATCACTTGTTTATTGAACAGATATGCACTGAGGGCCTTTGTGCCCCACGCGGGGTACCAGAGCTGCCGTGCTGAGCGCCAGCTGCGAGATGCTATCCCCAGACCACTTATGATTCAATGAAGGAGATAATTTCAATTAAATGAACACAACAATGAATGCATGCTTACAATTAAGGATCCAAAAGGAGACAGCTGTCTTAAAAAGTGACAAACAAGTGGCAGAAGTCAGCTCAGGTCTGGCCAGGTGGATCTCAGTTTTACGCTTATCCTCTTGGGTGGATCACAGTGCTTATGTGTGTACACGTGTTAGCATTTATTGAGCCCCTTTACGAGCAAATGGTCTCAAGGGTGCCCTTGAGGAGGCTTTACTGCATTCTATCTGCACAGAAGACATCCTGGCCCTATGGAGGAAGCGCTGTCAGGAGCCTTGTTTCTTTATTCATGCGGACAGGGCACCACAGGAGCCACAGTGGTCGTGCAGAGAGCAATGGATGCCAACTGGAACCCGAGTCCGTCTGACTTGGTGCTCAAGTTCCTGCCAAGTGTAGGTTGCTGTGGACATTGAGGCCTGCTCCACTAAGGTGCTAAGGAACCACAGTTCCCACGGCCTACAGAGGGACAGAGGGTACACAGCACAGATCTTATGTGACATTGGGCCTGTGAGGATAAGCTGTGGAAGTGTGGAAGGACATAGAGAGAGTTCTGCTGGAACAGTAGGCTCAAGGGGACAAACAGAAGGCTCCTCACAGCATGACCCAGGGCTCTGCCCCTGGCCCTGTCCAAAATTCTCAGTTGAGCATGGTAAACACGAAAGGGGAGGGGTCAGCACACTTGTGAATTGAAAAAAAAGTGCCCAGAAGGCAGCCAATATGTTAATTAAAAAAAACAAACACTATCCACAAAAGTCCCCTCCGACTGAAATGGAATACTGAATCTAACTCTGTAAGATTTAATGTGTGGGAAAGTGAACATCAGCTTTACACATACAGAATAGAGAAGGCAAAGCTTAACGTTTTTCTGGGAGGATTTTCTTTGAACTGTGGGGTACGGGGATTTAAAAAACAAAACAATATTGTTCTAACTGGGAAGTTTTTCACGGGAAGGAGTACTTGCTGTGGTCTGAGTAGCCGACCCCTCCACTTGGTCTGGAAGCCAATGTCGGTGCAGTGGCTGGAAGAGGTGGACCCAGAAAGTAGGCAGGGCAGAGGGCCCCGAGGCACGAGCAGGCCTCAGGCCTCTAGAGCACAGTTTGCACCTTCTGTCACAGAGGACACACCAAAGGCACCATCTGAGAGGAGCGGGCCCTGGCTGGCCACTGAGTGTGCTGACATCTGGCTGTGGACTTCGCGGTCTCCACAACAATGAGCAACACGTTGCTGTCCAAGAATAGGTGATGACGATGTGCCCCACAGTTCAGGTGCGTTACAGAGAAATTATCACAGGCCAGAGAAGCCACTGAGATGAGGCACCTTAGGGCGGAGAAAAGCGCAAGAATGCGTTCCATTGAATGGCAAATAAAAACAAGCCATTTAAAGAACGCGGGACCAGGGAGGTTGGCAAGCTGTGCCAGCACTGGCTCTCCTGAGGGAGATGGCAGGATCTCAGGCAAGGGTTGTGGTGGTTGTGACAGCAGAGCTGGGGGCGTTGGGCGTCACCGCTGAACACAGGAAGAGGAAGTCTGGGGGAATAGCTGCTAGTATTTCCAATTTTATAGATGAAAAAGCAGAAGTGACTCTAGCCTCATTCAGAGCTTTTAAATAAATAAAGACAGGGCCAGTGAGGTAGCTCAGCAGACTGAGAGCCTGCTTAGGCAAATGCAGGGACCAGGGTTTGAGCTCTGGCACCACATGCCACGCCGGCTTGCCCATGGGGCATACTGGGACACCAAGTCAGGCGTGCTGGCACACACTTGCAGTCCCAGAGCTGGAGAAGCTGAAAACAGGAGGCTCACTAGGAGTTGGAGCTGCGTAGCCAGATGCTGTACCAAGTACGTTTAGATAAATCAACAACAGAGAGGGACAGCAGAGAAAGTGAAAGTGCTTAGGGAGCGCTTCAGAAAGCAAAGAGTACAGAGAGGGGTCAAGCGACAAAAAGAGTTACAGGTAAGAACTTTTCGTTTTGATCGCATATCTGCCAGTCTAGTCTATGGTTCAAAAACTTGATCTTCCTTCGTATTTCTAAGAATGAGTTTTCTAATATAAAACATAGCAGAACCAAAACTGAGCCACGAGGGGATCAGACTCAACTCTGCAAGCCGCCACCCCGATGTTGGTCCCTGGAGTCTGGGACGGGTGAGGACCAAGAGGTTGGAACAGAAGAGAAGGGGCTCCTGGGCTGGAGGAGAGCAGCATGAGCAGCAGGAGCAAAGCTGTGCTGCCAGTCCAGGCGCTGCGTCAGAGATGCCCGGGCCAGAGCAGGCTGGACCAAGTGCTCAGAATAATTAAGGGAGTGGCAGTCCCTGCAAGCAATGGCCAGAAAGCCAGCTAATACCCACTTCCCCTGGGACTCTTTAGCTACACAATATCAAAACTCTTAAACAAATTCATCTAGGCTGTCCTTACCCTGTGTCCTTTTTGAAAAACATTGCTTTGTTTGAGTGCCATTTTGACCTTCTTCTACATAGACAGGGTTTTTCTGTTTTCAGTGAAAAAAATCATTAAGGACAAACAGGATGCATACAAAATACCAGGGATGCCACACAGACACTGGACTCGTGTTGATGTAATTCCTCGCCGTGCAGGCCTTACCTGTTTTTTCTCTTGCAGACTTCACACAGACATTATCTTTCTCCTCAGGTTCTAGGGACAAAAATCATCGCTGCTCCTGATGCTACGCTTGGTTTTGGGGAAACCAAGACTGGAGGGATATGATCTCAGCCTTCAACATCAAAGACTAAGCCACAAAGGATAACCTTCAGCTAAACTGCTTCTCGGAGCCTACACTCCCCCTGGCTTGCTGCCTCTCCTACTTAAGTCAGAGAAATCATTTTGTTATCTAAATTCTTCATTCGCAGTACAAAGTGCCAACTCCTCGGGCAGGCCAAGGGCTTACTGGTGGAAAAGGCATCCAGATCCTACTCTAGTGGGTTCTTGTAGCTGGAATTCTCTTTCCTGCAAGGCAACTACTGCTTCGAGAGCTAATCTCTTATTCCTTGGCATCTTGCTGCGTGCTGCTTTATTAAGAGGAATTTACTCTTCAATTTCCTGTAGTGATTTCAAATGTCCACGCTTACTGCAGTGTCTCACTTTATAGCAACAATTACGCCCCACTCCCTAAGGTTGCAAAAGATTTAGCACCGCATCCCCACGGGGCTCTTGGACGTCAGATGATGCCAGCTCGCAACATTAACTGTGTCAGCGGAAACTCCTGAGATGCTCAGAGGCAGGGAGGTGGGAGGAGCCCGGTGAGAACTTTAAATGTCCTTTAAACACCTCGGCCAGGTCTCAGTGCTTAGGCAGCTCCGTATGACAGGGATTCCACGGGAAGCTGCCCACTGCTGGGCTTCCCTCGCAGAGCGCAGTTTCAGATTCGTGGGGGTCATGCTTTTCATTCCTGCAACCTCTAATCACAGCCCCACAACGCTTCTTGCTGGAGCAGGGATTTTCAGGGGCGACATTCTCAAGGAAAGTTACTGCTGAGGCGCATCTCACCTCAGAGCTACGTAGCAGGAGCCTGCTCTGTGCTGTGCTTATTTTATGATAGGCTAACGATTGGGCCTGGGAAGCTATGAGGAGAGCCATCCAGTTCCAAATGGGAGTCAGAGAAGACAGCAGTCGACTAACCAGTGCAACTCCTGTGCTTTATTTTTTATTAATAAATCTTTATTGGAAAACAACTGTCCCGGGGGCTGGGAGTTGGCTGGGGCTGGGAAAAACAACTGTCTTGTACTATATAAAAAGAGACACTAAGGCTAGAGAAGGTGACGAGCTGACATGCTATCACACTGCAAGGCAACCAGGAGACATTCTGTTTGTTATTTTTAGTTGCCTGTGTATCCCATGTTGATCACTGAGAGAATAGTAACATACTAATTCATTTTGCTATTACTTTGATTTTTCAAATTTGTATCTCCAATTCAATTTGCCTTTATAATTTAATAATCAAATTTGGTGGACTAATACATGCAATAAATCAAGTGAGAGATCTGATGCTTTTTTATGTATTTGGTGCGGGGTCTCACTACACAGCTGGGACTGATGGTGATCCTCCTGCTTTCAGCCTCCTCAGCGCTGGGCTTACAGGCATGGGCCACCATACCTGGTCTCAGTGGCCAGCTCAGGGTGCTCAGAGCTGGGGCTGGCTCAGCATGGGGTGCTGGGGATCCAACCCCAAGTCTATCACTTGCCTATGCAGGCACTTAGTCCACTGAGCTGTCTCACTGGCCCTGAAACCCCTTGCTTTTGAAATAACTTGATCTAGTTAACAGGGCAAAATCTGCAATTCTCATTTAAGACAATAGTTGAGGAAAAAAATAAGGATTTGAAAGCCTGTCTGTCACCTCACAGAACTGATTATTCTCCAGTCCTTTTCAGGCAAGAGCACTGATAGGCTCTTGTCACTTCAGATGATGTGACTTGAAGCTCCTGTATCATCTGTCACTTTTATTTTTGTTCTGGGGATTGGACCTAAGGCCTTCACACTAAGCTGTATCCCCAATTTGCTTGCAGCCACCCAGGCTGGGCTCCAACGTGCCATCCTCCTGCCTCAGCCACTCGTACAGTTGGGACTGAAGTGTGCACCAGCAATCCAACCCTGACTCAGTCGCTATCATCAATCTGAAGCTTCACTTGTAATGAAATAGTATAATTGTGTATTAGCAGGTGAATATGTTTTTATTTCATGTGAGTATTTTGTAAAGAAAAGAATGCATTCCTTATTTTTGCATATGGCTATGCTAGTAATGGCAATATTGCAAAGGGGAAAAAGTCGAGGAGCATGACCTGTTAACCTTGTTTTAAGAAACAGACCACTCTTTACTAGCAGGAGACAGAATGAATGTTCGCAATCTAGATTCTGACAGAAACCTTGCTGAAAATGTAGCGCACATATTGAGCAATCTGAGAATAGCTCCCTACGGGGCAGGTGTCTCAGGCTAGGTTTTCAGGTGGAAAATACAGAGACCCAAATGGAGAAGGGTGGAGAGCGCACACCTTGTGCCACCATGACCAAGGGAGAAATTCCAGAATGAAAGCTTGAGAGAAGAGAGATTTCTCCCCGATGAGCCCCCACTCTGTCTCATGGTTTGCACGGGATGCTTTGTTAACTCTTTCCCCTTAGGAAACTAAGGATAACTGTGCGCCCCTTGATTTGCAAACCTCTAATCACAATAAGGAACCATTCTGTGGTCTCAACGCAGCAAAGACACCTGAGGTCAGAACTTGGCTGTATGACTCCAAGGCCTAATCATTTCTCTTATTCTGCCACAATTACTCCTTGGAGCAAGGTCTATGTGCAGGTAAGATCTAATCCAACTCACAGAAACATCAAATTACTTCTGTAAGGCTTGCAGGATGAGTGAAGTGTGTGAGACAGCAACTCAAGCTCAATTCTGAGGGAAATTGTCCGATTTTATAGGGCCCACACCCCACAGGTGTTCCCACCCCAACCTCTGAAGCCCACCCTTGCGATTTTGACTCCAATTTCAGTCCCCTCCTGGCTGCGTGTAGCTAGGAGGTAATTTCCTGACTCTGAGTCTTCCCCTTCTTGTTGTGTTACTCAGTCTTACTAGGAAAAGATGGGCAAGTTGAAGAAAGTTTAATAAATTATTTTTACTACACAGATATAGGCAGATTCCTGGGGACCACTGGGGAGGCTCGTTGTTCACAGCAGCGGTATAGCTAGAAGTTGTTATTTCTCTAAGGCAGAGAGGCTGGAGGACAGAGAATATCCCCATCGGAAGAAGAAAGAGTTGCGCAGATGCTGTCGGCCTCCATCAGGGCAGCATCCATCCAAGGGGGCCCACAAGGAGGAGCTGGAGAGCAAGTGAGCCACGCCTTTTTGGGGCTCCCACCACAGAACTGAGAAGAGGGCAAGAGCAACGGCGCCCCTAGAGGTTGGCTCTAGGGAGTGCTGCAGCAGACCCGCAGGGCAGAACCACAAGGCTGCCCCTCCGTGGAGTTCGCAAGGGCTGTGCAAATTAAAACTCGAAAGTGCTGAGATTGCGACCAGGGTCGCTCTTGTCTAAACCTGGAGATGACGTGAACTGACGATTATCTCCAATATTCTTATTGGTAAGTGGAGAAGTGGAAATACACTTGTTTATCCGTGACTCGGTTGTCCCCAGTTGTCCATGGAGAGACAAAACTGGGACTAAAACGTAGGCCTTTCATCTAGTTGCTAAAGACTTAACTCAGTAACTTGTCCACCTAAAAGAGAGGGCACAGCGCCAACGTCAGTCCAAAAGAGGCGGACAGAATGAACTCTGACCTGAGCTCTCATCTCGCTGGACCTTCCGCAACTCCCTAGGCCCTCCCCCCCATGCGCTCTCAGCACGTGCCCGGTCACGCGCGTGCTCACAGAAGCGACCTTGATCTCGCGTCCGGGTGACACTCCAGCTCCATGCATCATCCTTCCTGATGAGTTCTTATGTAAACGAGACTTTACCTTGTATAGTTCAAGGACCAATAAATAAACAAACTGAGGGGCCTTTATTACAGGGACAGCAGCTTGAAGACAAATCCTTTGGGATCAGGATGTGAGCGTACTCTATGTCAGACTAGGAAGGAAACACGGGGCATTTTATTTAAAAAGCAGCCTTCCCTTCCCAGCCATAGGGATGGTGCACAGGGAGAGCAAAGAGCCAGGCCCTTCGAGATAAATACCTGCCGCCAATTAAGTGGTGGCAAAATATACCAGCTTGCTTTAGGATTTCCCTGATTTTATCTCAGAAAGCCACTCACTCTGAAGCACTGCCCTCCCTGCTCCAATCAAGCACGCCTGTAAAGGGCAAGTGCAGACGGTGGTCACCCAGACAATGCAGAGGCCAGCGCAGGCAGGCACAGGCCCCGCACCAGGCTCTTGCCTAATGCTTAATTGAGATCTGTTGAGATTTAAACAGTTGCAATTCCAAGCAATAATCAGCATTTGCCTCTGGGAGTGATGATAAGCATGTTAATAAATCAAAAAGTGGTCACAAGGATAGAAACAAAAATTAAGAAGCAGTTTAAAAATAAAACAGGAAATGATGATATAACTACCTGAAATGCACAAGGTCCTGAACTCCTGCAAGCGAATGTTCCATGCATCTGTGAGCCTAGTCAGGAAACACCGGTGGTGTGGCCACCAGAGGACCAGGGGGGAAATACAGTAAGGGACGGTGACCCTGGGGACTTGGACGGCCATATATGTGGAGTGTCAAGATGTTCTGGGAGAATCACTGTGTGCAGAATAGAAGTTAAAAGTTGCGACCCCCAACCTTTTAAGAGAAAGGGTGTAGATGTCAGTGTTTCTAGATAGTTCTCAACTTAAATGAGTTTGCTTGGCTGTCTTTCACCCAGAGGGCTGGCCGCTGGAGATCTGTCCAGGGTGCTGATTCCCTCGACCGCTTCTGGTGGAGCCCTGAATACTCAACGCAGGCTTGGACAGACTCTTCTACCATGGAGGGGTGGGATGCAATCTGTGACAATCCTCATCCTTCCCATTCTTGAACTATGTAGGCTGATCTGTTAAGTGTTTTCTTTTGAGTTTCACCATCTGATGGCAAAAATCTGTGGTATCAGACCAGTTCTTGAGATTTCTGTGGTGGAAAATTGGGTGACAACGTTAGAGGGTTAGTTTCTTTGAGCATGATACAGTAAAAGAGACATCAAAATGGGAGTGTTCAGATATGTTAATTAAAGTATAATTCACTTTCATAGCATTCTAAAAATGATAAAAATTGGACTGACATAATAAATTTTGATATATGAGCTGTTTTCTTTTAACTATGTTATACTTACAGGGTGCAAGTACATGAATAATGAATCTATAAGTTTGAAATAATATTCCACATGACACTAGTTTACACTATGATGTTATAAACTATTTTAATATTTCAAGATCCATGCATAATCATTTTTATATCAGTGAATGTGACATGAAAGAAAGGCAGAATCACAGGACGCCACCGCTGGAAACTCATTTGAAGATGATTTACTAAGGTTCCCCCAAATGGCTGGTCATACCAATGGTCAGATTTAAAACATACTTTCTAGGATTCTCTTGATGCACACCTAAGGCATAATCCCCAGAATGGGGCCCAGACCTCCTTAAGATACCAGGTGATTCTCTGGACCAGGCGAAACTGGCAAGTGCCATGCGCTTAGTTCAACTGTTGCTGATTATGTGAGTTTCTTTAGGCTCTAACTGCTCCTAGCATGGTGTCTGAACTGGCAATACCCATGTCATCTATGAGAATGATAGGACGGTGCAACCTCTGAGCTCAACCGCGTGTACTGCTTTCAAATCTGCAGTTTAACAAGACCCTGGGTAATTCTTATGCATGCTAAATTTTGAGAGCCATCTCTTCTTGGACATGGCTATTGACAAGGAAATCTCTTTTACAAGAAACCTTTTGCACTTTTGATTATTTAAAAGTCCTTTCCCAAAGAAGCAACCCTTCTGAATATATTTTAGGACTGAGCCACCAATAACAACATAGATTGGAAAACGCTATTGCTTCTGAGGATCCTAATAAAGGTTGGGATTCATTCACTTCTGTAACACCAATCAAAAGGTGTTTGGTGTTTCCTCCTGTTTG
>NDGM011195053.1:0-17215 GCA_002564305.1 Octomys mimax
AAAAAAAAAAAAAGAAAAAGAAAGTGCCTCTTCTCATTAGTCTCAAAGCATACGGTGGATAGATGAGAAGAGATTTTTTTTTCCTCCTCTTTTTTGGAGAATAGGATTGAGCAACTTATTTATATTTCACAGGATCAAAGAAACGTTGCTGAAATTCCTCAGATGATTTAGTCCAATGTTTTGAGGTATGAGACAAAGCTGAAAAATAGTCACCTCTGGGCCTCGTAATAGAATGAGCAGGCTGTCTTTCTGCTCCAGCTTCCTTGAGGTACAGATCACCACCTTGCTTTTAAATCTAACTTACTGCTCTTACTGTCTTCCAGTGCACACACCTGGAAGTTATGCAATGCTGAATAAAATTCTGGAACTCTGGGGAAAATGTAAGAGACTATTGGGCCTTGCTGGTGCTTGGTGTGGGCTTGTGTTCCAGTACAGGCAGCACGGAGCTGGCTGCCGGTGACCCACATCTCTCCTAAAGGGTACCCAGGCCCTGTAGGGGCAAGGGGCCTCAGGATGTATGTCCAGGGCCAGTGATCAGGAATCTTTTAAAGCTTTCAGTGATGACAAACAGCTTAGAGTGACCAGCATGCCATAGGTTCACCACCACTGTCCTAGGCTGGCACATCGCAGCTGGGGAGGCAGAGGGCTCAGAGAAGCAGCACTCACCCCTTCAGAACAGGGGGCCTGTGCTGCGGTGAGGGAAGGCAGGGCACAGACAGCACTAGGAGGAAGTCAGAGCAGACATGAGTCCTGGCCAAGGAGCTACAGGGGCAAAAGTAGAACCGCCGCAGGGGCTTCCCCATTGCCCCACCACTTGTGGGTGCTCAGAGCTTGTGGGGCTTTGTGCCTGCCTCTAGGAAGAAGAGTAGCAGAGCCAGGAAATGGTCTCGGGGAAGTGGGGAGCAGAAGGCCTGGAACAAGCACTGGGATCTCAAGGGCTCGGTTCTGTTTTGAGCTTGCTGTGCAGCCTTGTGAGCATCTCTTATCCTCTCTGGCCCTCCACTTAACTGTTAAGGCACCCAACTGTGGGCCCCCCTCACCCACACCGCCTCCGATGTTCCCTGACGCACCAACCACAGCTGTGCTGCAAAGATTTAACCTTGACTGTGGGCAACCGGCTGCTTATGCATATAGCTTTGTTCAGCTTGCTTCAAGGATTCAATGCTTTGGGCCCAGAACACACTGGCCGAGCCAGGGACACTTTATGACTCATCTTCCCTGCTCAGAACACCCTGGCCCAGCAAAGGACACTTCATGACTCCCCTTCCCCATTCCTGCCTGCTCTATAAAGTGCCTGCCTCCCCAGCCATCGTTGCTGTTCAGGTCCGCTGAGCAGCCCGCCACATGCTACTTGCCCTCAATAAACCGCCTCTTTTCGCCAGCTAACATGAGTGTGGTCTTGTGTGGTTTCGAGGGCACCTTTTCCCAACAGTCTTCCAGTCAGTAACAGTCAGTACAAGGGGTGTGACCGGCCTTACTAATTCAGTACATAGGTATCGCCGACCACCCATGTGCCACGCACCAGTCTGGGTGCTGTGGACCACTGGGAGCGAAACAGGCATAGTTACGGCTCTCGGTTAGAATGGAAGCTGGAAAAATAAACGCAAAATAAGTGGGATGCAGTCGGTCTGCAGGAAAACCAGGTGCTGATGGAGAGGAAAGGGGAGCATCCCACCCTGCCGTGGGTGGGTGGGCGGAGTCAGGGAGGGCTTCCTAGCAGAGGTGAGGGGAGCCCTAGAGAAGAAGGAACAGCCTGAGCAGGCTGGCGAGTGTGCGTGGGCAGTACCCAGTCTCCTCCACATTTGGGCGCCCTCCTTCGGAACAGGCTAGCAAAGCAAAGGCTGTGCAGCGCCCGCCACCCCCGCCCCTCCCTCTGCCCATGCGGTGGAGGCCCTGCCCGAGTGTGGGGCGAGCGCTCCAGAAGCTCTACCTCTGAAAGTCTGCTCTGCCTTCCCAGGGGCTTCCACTCTTCTCCTCCTCCCCTACCCCTCCCTGGCCTCACTGCAGCCTGGGCTCCCCTCACCTAGGTCCCCAGCCTGAGGAGAAGAAGGGAAAGCCCCTTATCAGAATAGTACACCCACGTCTATTCTCCCAGCTCCTGTCCAGAGTGGGGAGAGGAACCCCAGGGTGCAGGGGTCTGTCCAGATCTTTGGCTGGGAGTAGGCGCTGGCTGTGGGATGAGGCCAAGTCTACCCAGGTGGTTGTGAAACAAACATATAATAAGAGGCCCTTCCAGGCAGGGCAAGGTAACTGCAGAACAGCCAATCTATGTCCTTTTCAACAGTCCTTCTGCCTGCTCCCTTCAGACAAGCTACCCTCCAGGGAGACAGGGCTCTCATTTGAAATCTTCCACAATCTTTTGCTGCCAGCATGGCATAAGTAAGTTAGCAAGAGGAGAGTGTGGGACAGCAGGGCTGGGTCGGGGGCTGTGCGTCAGTTGTTGCTGTCAACGTACAGGCAACCCTGGAGAGCTCCACGCCTCAGAACAACAGCCATCGGGTTTGCTCAGGACTCTGAGTCTTGTCTCCAGCCCCAAGGTTCTCACATGTCACTCCTTCATATTCCTTAGACACATTCCTAAGAGTATGATGCACTTGGAGAAAACGCTCAGAGACCCTTATTCCCAGTGACTTAGCAAATGCCCTACTGGAAACGGAAGCCAGGCCCCTGGCCCTAATCCTTCCTTCAGCATCACTCTTGCTCCATGTAGGAGGGACCTCAGACAGCCAGAACCAAGAGCAAGGATAGATAGAAGGGGACATCTCTCAAAACCCAGTCCCTCGGTCCTTCTGCCTGGGATCTGCCCTAGGCTAGGGGAGAGCAGCGGCTCACACCTCAGGAAGGACAGCTGAAGGCTTTTTCTCCATGTGCCGTGTCTGTAAAAGCCTCTGGCCTGGTTTGGACATGCACTGGGGCAGAGGGCAGAACATTTTTTCCAGCTAATTCCTGAGCACTGCAGCTTCCACAGTGTCTCCGCTGGGAACTGATGGGTCCTGAAGCGACTCTGCTGAAAACTATTTGGCACCACAGCAGGCTTATTAAATTGACCCCCAAAATTTCAAACTTAAGATAAGTGATATGTCAAACTCTAGGTGCCTTCCGAAGGGCTGTGTGTCCACTGGCTCGTCCCCAGGGAAGCAGGGAGGGCGGCACCATGGGGCCACCGCACACCCAGAGACAGGCTCAGAGGTGGGCTTGGTGGCTTCTCTGGGAGGCGGTGGCTGGGAGTGGCAGAGACAGGCTCTGAGGGGGGCAGCTCCTGCAGGGTGGGGCCTAGCCCAAGTTCCCTGAATCAGCGCCTTCCCCCATTTTCAGCCCAAAGTAGGGTCCTTTGTCCTTCTGCACCTCAGCAGGAGGATGACACCAAAATTTATTATTTGCCTTTGGACAAGTTGCTCCTTCTAGGAAGCAACTAATTAGAAAACTGTTCCTAGGCTGAGACTTCTGTCTTCTAACCAGTTTCTCTTCCTCTGTGTCTTTCTGTGTCAGGAAGACAACATGAATGTTTTATGCACATACTACATGCAAGCTGTGTTTACATCAAGAAACACAAATGACGGGTGTCCTCATTGACACTTGGAAACCCAGCTACTTAGGAGGCAGAGGCAGGAGGATCGTAAGTTTGAGGCCACACTGGGAAACTTAAACCCTGCCTCAAAATTAAAAAATTAAAATGTCTGAGTGTGGTGGATTGACAACTGGTGGTCAACTTGTAACACCCAAGTGAACTGAACTAGTGTGATGCTGGGTGGGAGGGCCACCTAAGAATTGTTGCCCGAAGCATAAGAGGCAGAACTGAAGAGAATCCGCTGCAAGCTGCTGGAAGGGCCTTGGGAGCAGCTGGTTCTCTTAGAGGAGTTCATCATGCTGGCTTTTCTGATGAACTTGACTGTTACCATCAAAAGTGCTCTGGTGCTTACCTTGAGCGTTGCTTCCTAGCTGCAGGGCAGACCCCTCAGCCTGCTAGCACAGGTCCTTCATCCCACTGGCACAGACTTTCTAGCTTCCACCATTAACCTGTGGGTCTTCCCAGCACAGATCCATGAAATGTGCTTGCATGAGACATTGTCTTGGGCTCTAGGCTTTCAGTTGGACTCATAGGAGGTATTGTTTTGGGTTCTAGGTCTTTTGCTGGGCTCATGCAGGACATGACCATAGGATCTAGGCCCTTAGCTGGATTCTTTGGTCTTAGTGTGTGGACAGATTTCCTGCACTCTTTGTATATGATTCTATAATTTTATAAAATATGTCCTGTATGGTATTGTTCCCCTTGAAAAACCCCAAACTACAACACTGAGGCTGTAACTCAGTGACAAAATACCTCTGAGTTTAATCCTACATATATCACAAGCTAAGGTACAAGTTGAAGGCCAGCCTGGCCAACAGAGTAAGATGTTGTCTCCAAAATAATCACATTCCTGTATTCCTAATGCAAAACATTCTGACTATTGAGTATGGGACAAAAATGACAAAGAGCTTTGGGAATTAAAGAATAAACACAGGAAGAATTTCTCTCCAAGTTAAACAAACACAATGATCTCCATAACTACAAACACTGGTGCTCAAATAAACAAAATATAGCAAACAAAGAGAAACATAAGCACAGGACATGTGACCTAAGTGTGTCAATACATGCTGTTGATGGAAGCCAAGTTGCACTCTTGACACTATACTGAAGCACAGAGCAACTTCACTGGCAGTTCACTACCTAGGACACTGAGCAATGTTCTCCAGTGGCCAACGTCGCCGCCAAGCACTCCCTGACCACTGGTGGATGCTGTCACTGACAGAATAAACATGAGACCTCCAAGGACATTTGCCCCACAGTGAACATTAGTCACAAGGAATGCGGAGCACGATGTAAGGCTACAGGAGCCTGTGATGACTTCCACCAAGGCAACTTGGGGATGGGGAGAATATTGCACTTGGAAGACTAATCTGCCCTTCACCTCTAGAAGGACTGGTTTACACGCAGACCTTCTGCCATTCTGAGTAGTGCTGTCCTGGTATTTGCCTCTTCCTGCTCTGGACATGATCGGAGCCCAGCGGGTCGCCTTCAGAGACAGTGGGGCCTCAGAAGGACCCCATACTAGTTTCAAACTCTGTTGTCAATTTGAAGTTTTTAGGAATCTTTGGAGAGGGGGCCCCACATGTTCATTTTCACGGGATCCCACAAATTTCATAGCCAGTTCTGAGCCGACCACCATGATGCCCAGAGCTGCTTCTCTCTGGGTGGAAGCTACACACACACACACACACACACACACACACACACACACACACGCTGTTGAAAGAGGGGCAAATTGACCTTACTGCCTTTGGGATGGACTCAAGAGTTTAATCCTCCTGACTTCAAAACAAACCTTTGCCTAAACCACCTTGAGCCAGTCCTTCAGATCCTAAGGCTCCAGGCCAGGTGTCAGGATCCCTGCAGGGGCGAGGCCAGAGGGGCCGGGTGTAGCTGCAAGGGTGGAGAGACTGGCAGCCCACAGAGGCGCTCTGCCTCTAGCCGCCTTATCCGGCGCTGTCTAGCTCTGTGTGACCACGAGGTGGCGCTGCAGGCCAGGAACCTCCGCCCTAGTGCTGAGCAGAACCTCCGGACTGAGGCCTGCTTGTGTGAAGCTGGGCGCCCCGGGCAGGAGGCCAGAGCTGTGGGGCAGCGAGGCTGTGTTGCCCGTCAGCATCAGCCCGCGGTGGAGAGGCATCCGAGAGCCTCACCACGGCCCCATTTGCAGACAGAAGTTGCACAAGTCCCTCCCTACCCTTCAGTCCACTTTCTTGTCTTATACTTGCGGTACCCTGGCCGTTTGAGGATTTCTCCTGCCCAAGAGTGGCCTTGGAAGATCCGGGTACTTTGGGTGGAAGTACCCCGACCATCCCGCAGCCCTGCCTCTGAATCCTCTCTTATCCCTGGAATGTGCGAGGCCCAGGCAGGATAGTAGCCAGTGGCCACGCCCCCTTACCCATCCTAGGGACTGTGAGCTGTGAGACCCCCGCACCCCAGGCAATCCCTCAGCTCTTTCTTTCTCTGGCAGATGGCTGCCCCCTGGGTCCGGCACTCTGGTTGGTACAGGGAGACCAGACAAGACACCTCCCAAGGGCCAGCCTCATCCAGCCTGGTCTGCTCCTCCCAGTCCTGGATCCACACAGGGCTGCCCTGGACACTGCTGGGTCAAAGACTCCGTATCTCTCTACCCCTCAAACAAGGAATGAGCACCCAGAACAGACACAGGACAAACATTTATCTTGCCATCCCATCCAGGGTCTAGCAAAGTACTGGGTGTGATCTAAAAACAGTGAACGTTTAAATGTTTTTAATTCTTACAGCACAAGAGACTGTGGCGAATCCCTCTCAACACACTCCCCTTGCTGCAACACCCTTATCCATCTTTCTTACCACTTCCTGAAGCAGTTGTAGAAGTCCTCTTTATGTTTTTAATCATGCTGTCATGCCTGTCTCAATGCCTTGAATCAATTCAAAACATTTACCTTTTGTCATAGCCGCTCTCACTTTGCAGAAGAACCAGAAGTCACATGTGCCAGCTCAGGTGAAAGGGGGTGAAGACACCCCATGTTTTTACAAACCCACCTTTCTGCTGGATGACACCATGAAGCAGCATTCACCGTATTTTTCCCCCACCCCAGAAACACAGGAAATAGGACGTCCAAAACTGTTTCAGAAAGTGGCAAGAAGGGCCAAGGAGATAGTTCAGTGGAATAAGCGCTTGCCTGGCAAGTGCAAGGTCCTAAATTCAATCCCTAGTACCACAAAAAAAGAAAAGAAAAACCCAAATCTAGGCAGGTAACATACCTTTGACTGCCTCAATTCAACTTAATTGGGCCAGGGAGATAGCTCAGTGGAATAAGTGCTTGCCCAGCAAGTGCAAGGTTCTGAGTTCAAACCCTGGTACCACCAAAAAATAGAAAGTGGCAAGAATGCTGGGACTAGTGTAGTCAAAGTGAGACTTTGAGGGTGATCAATGGTAATGTGTCCTTTACTGTAATCAATTTGTGAAAGTTAAACATCCACTGTACATTTTAACCACATCTCACTGGGATCGGCAACAGCTTGATGCTGCGGATGTTCCTGAGACTCCTGCGGACAGCATCAACAAGAGGAAAGCTCCATCACTGAATGTGCAGCCGGGAGTTACAGAGCCAAAACGGCTGAAACACAGAAGATGAACAACGTACCACACTGTGTCATTTGACAGAAAGGAAGTGAGGGGGTCCTTCAGGGAAAGCTCCTAAGGCAGGACAGGAATGGGGTCTCCTGGTAAGCAGGAAGTTGAGGGAGCACAGATGGGGGAAGGCCAGGGTCCCACAGTAATGGCCAGGCAAAGGCAGCTGTGTGCCCAAGGTTATGGCCAAACACCCAGCTGGTGGAGCTGTGGTGACCAGGAGTGAGGAAGGTACACTGTGCTGGCTGCAGCAAAAACCCAGTGCCCCTGAGGAACTCCTCCTTCACATCACCTTCCCCTCGTATTCTGGCAGACTGCTGGGCTTTTCAGGCCAAACAATATCCCCAGGTCCTGACCTAATCCCTCCTTGTGGACCCAGAGCCCAGTCTAGGCACTGTCGGCAAATGTCGCTTGAATGATGGAAAGAGGTCTTTAGAGCATTTATTAAACCAAAATGGGACCAGGTGCTGGGTTGGGCTGGTGGAGAAAGAGCTCCCACTGCCTGGGGCTGCCTGTGGGACAGCCAGATGCCCACAAAGCCCCTGAGGGCTGGCTCCCACCCAAGACCAACACATGCCCAGAACACAGTATTATAAAAGTGAACAAATGCAACTCTTCCTGTTTTATAAATGACACGTTTCCATCCCCTGCCAGCAGAGGTAGGGGCGTGGGGGTTGAAAGCGACAATTCATTTAAAAGGCAACAATTCTTATAAATTGAAGGCAAAGGAAAGAGCCCAGGGTTGGGAAACTGAGATGCCACCCCGGGATGGAGTATAAGTGGTGAGGCAGACCCTACCTATGTGAGGGTGAAGGGAACTCGAGGGTTCTGTGAGCTCAGGCCTGTGGGGACCAAGTCAGGGTGNGTCCCTGGAGGCGAGGACTGCAGGGGCTCTAGCACAGCATCCCTGCACATCTCCAAGGAAACAGGCATCTTTCCAGTCTTGATTCTTGGAGACCTCACCCCACAGGAAGAGGTGGCAGGTCCAGGACGGGCATGCCCTAAGCTCTCAGAGGCTCCAGAAGGTGAAATGACCTGCTCATGCCACACAGCTGGTAGTGGGCCCATGCTCCCCTTATCCGTTTTGCTCCTGCTGCAGAAACCGCGGGGAAGCCCAGGAAAGGGATGGTTTAAAGAAGATAGGAAGTACAGAGGGCCTGGGCAGGAGGTAGGAAGCGGGGTGTTGGTCATGCTTCCACCCAGGGGGACCTCTGATTACATTCCTTCTCTAGGCCTCGTTTTTCCCAGCTGTTCCATAAGTAGGGTGGACTCAATTTTCTCTTTACTCCCTTCAGTAATTAAAGTTCTACCTAGGGTTCCAAAGCAAAGAAGGAATAAGTTGTAAAAGGGACTCCTGTCCCTAAGAGCCGGGGCTATGAGCCAAGGGGATACTCAACCCAGTGGACATGAGTCTGCCCTGCAGTGGTGGCTCCCACCTACCCTCTTCCTGCTGTGGGTCAGCTCAGCCCAAAGAAGCAAGGCACTTTTGGGACAAGTAAGGAAGGGGAGCAGATAGGGACCAGAGTCTGGTGTGGCACTGACGCCCCTCTGCTTGTGGTCTGCAAGGGCAACAGGGACAAAGGGATGGCTTTGTTCTTGGGTGCTGGCCCAGACACAAAGCTGTTGGTAGGCCTGTGGCTCCATGGCGGTGCCACCACTAGGCCTACAGACTCTTGCTGGCATTGGCACATTAAAATATAAGTTATATGGGACCCGAGCAAGCCCAGGGCAGCAGTCTCTCATGTGGCCCTAGGCTATATCATTTGTCACAAAATGTCTGGGCGCTTGGCAACAGATTCCTGGGTGTCTCCACAGTGCAGGGCCACCTTGGGGCTGGAACCAGGCTGCCGAGGGTAGGCACCTTCCCGTACCAGGCGCCAGCACCGAGTGCCCTGGCCCACACTGACACTCTGCAAGGCTGGGAGGTGATGCAACAGGGCCTCAGGCAGGGGCACCAGTCCCGTGCCCGACAGGTCCAGCTCCTGCAATGATCCCAGGCCCGAGAACACTTCAGTTCCTACCCACTTGAGCTTGGGGTTGCCTGACAGGTCCAGGACTTGCAAGCTGGGCAGTTCACCAAAGCCATGGGATGCCAGTTGGGGGAGACCCTGCAGGCTGGCCAGAGACAGATGAGTAAGGCCTGCCAGCCCTGTGAAGGCCCCTGGGCCAATGGCCACCAGAGGGTTCCCATCTAGGCTCAGATAGCGCAGGGGCAGGTCCCGCAGATTGGGCACAGCACGCAGCCGGTTCCAGGCCAGGTTCAGACTCTGAATGGTAGGCGTGGGCAAGCCAGAGCCCACAGGCTGGGGCACCAGGCGGTGAATGAGGTTGTGGGAGAGGTCCACGTGCAGTGCCCGGGCCTGGCTGTGGGTGGCAAAGGCAGACAAAGAGACCTCCTGGAGCCAGTTGTGGCTGAGGTTCACATCACTCAGGGGGGAGCTGGTGAAGCTCTCAGCTGGCAGTGCTGTTAGGCCATTGTGACTTAGGTCCAGAGACTCCAGGTAGCGAAGCCGAGAGAAGGCCGTGGGTGAGATGCTGGAGAGTAGGTTATGGCTGAGATCTAGGCCAGCCAAAGTAGTGTAGCCGGGCCCTGCCAACACTGACTCGTTCACTGTCTCCAGGCGGTTGGAGGATAAATCAAGATGGGCTGTGTCCAGAGGGATGGGCACAGGCACGATGTGAGGGCCCAGACCACTGCAGTCCACACGGGTCAGGCTGAAGCTGTCGAAGAGGCCGAAGGTCTCCACCTCGCACTGGCAACCAGGGAAGCACGGCTGGGTGGTCTGCACTCCACTCACAGCCAGCAGGAACAGCGGGGGCAGCAGCAGGGTCCACAGCATGGTGGGGACTGGAGAGAGAGCCACACATACAGGTGAGGGTGGATACCCCAGAAAGCTGCTACCCCACCCCACACGGCAGGAGCAGGGCTGGACGCAGCACCCACCCCGGAATACTGTTCTGAAGTATTCTAGGATCCCTACTCTGTGTTCCTCTCTGGCCTGCTTCCCTACCAGTATGGAAAGAGATATGGCAGGTTGGTGGCTTTTCAACCAGAAACAGTAGCTTACATCATAAACAAGAGCAGCAGATGTGGCCTGGGGAGATAGCTTGGTGGTCTAAGCACATGCCTAGCAAGCACAAAGACCAGGGTTTGATCCCTGGTACCACATGCTATGCTGGCCCCAGAACCCCGGGCATCCTATGCTGGCCACCAAAACCAGGCATGGTGCCACACACATGTAATCCCAGCACTGGAGAGGCTGACACAGGTGAATCACTATGAGTCTGAGCCACATAGCAAGACCCTGTACCAAATAAATAAACAACATATAAATAAATAAATAAGAGCAGCAGATGCAAGAGGGCCTGCTCTGGCTCTTTTCTGAAGCCTTTCGTGCCTGTGCCCCGGGGCTCTGGAGCAGCTAGAAGCTGCATCTCCAGCTCAGATGGTTGAGGGACTGTGGACTGGTGTGGACCTCGTCCCTGCCAAGGAAGGGCTCCCAGCATAGAGCTAGGCTTAGGGTACTCCGTTCACCTCAGCTGGGCATACGCTACACAGTGGGTACTGGGCCAGCTGCCTCCTGGCACGGTCTCACTGACCTCCACAACCACCCTTCAGGGCAGAAATTAAATCTCCATTTCACCAAGAGGAAACAGCAGAGCCTTTGAGACGTTACAAACATACCACGGCCACTCAGCTAAATGCTATGGCACTTGACGGGGCACACACACAGGAAGCAAGGCCTCGGGCCCACTCCCACTCCCGAGAACAAGGTGCTGCTGCTCCCCCTGCAATGAGCCCCACTGAGTCACCTCAACCCTGTGCTCAGTCTTCCTGAGGCAGGGCCTTCCTTCCAGCTGGAGACCCTGTGTCTAGATTCCCAGCTGGGCCTGGGGGCAGCCACCCCAAGCCCTTGTTCCATTGTGCTGCCCCTAGTTGACAGAATTCTCACAGCTCTGTGATCCTTGCACTAACCTGGGGCAGGCAGGTGGGCTCATTCCCCCGTTAAGGAGATGCAGAACAGAAACTCAGAGAGGACCCCACACCAGTACAAGGCAGGGCAGGATTAGAACGCAGGGCTATCCAATTCCCATTCCTCTATTTAAATGTGCTGCCTCCAACAGGCCTGGAAATGAGCTGGTGGAGAGGCAGCCTCCAGAAGGGGCTTTTCCCACAAACATCTGTCACAGTCCAAGCCACCTCCCCTCCCCTCCCCTCTCCTAAGTTTCCCTTTCTGTATAGCTGCAACAGTAGCTGTCATGCATGCCAGGCAGTATGTGGATCCTGTCACATCTCATGATCATACACCCCTCCATCCATCCATTCGGAGCCTGTGCTCATTAATGCTCCCTGTGGCTCCCAGGGCTGGGATTCAGGGGCACTAGCCTGGGAACCAGGCGGTGGCACAGTGAGAGTCCCTAACTGACAGCTTGGGGTCTGAGGCTACCCATCTCTGCACAGCGGCTCCTGGCTGGGCTCCTCTTACCCATCTCTTCCTTTCCACTAGCCTTCAGGGAAGGGAGTAGAGGTGGCGGGGGCGAGGGAGCCAGGGACCCTCCCACCTTCCAGACTGTGACCAGAGGGGTAGGGAAGAAGCAGCTGGATAGCATTACGGGCCTGCATGAAACTTTAGAGGTGCAGCCACTTGATCCGTCTTTGAGCTCTGCACAGGGCCTGGGACAAGGAGGCTCTCCTGACACCACCCCCCCAAAACAGGACCCTGTTTTTTGCCCTTTTCTTTTGTAGAGGCCAATTTGAGGATTAAACCCAACCCAGGTGCATCCTGGGCTTGGTCCCAGCTGAGGCAGGACAGAGCGTTCCAAGGTCTGGAACAGAAGGAAAATATTAAGCTGCTTCAGGCCCCCTTTGTTCCCCTGGGGGAGCTCCTCCCACAGAGTTCATTACCACTACCAGCCCTGCCTCCCCTGCTAAGCGGATCTGTTCAGACCCGCCCTTCTTGGGGTTTAAGCAAACACCACACAGGGCCCTGAGATTACCATTTGGTTTCACAGAGGTGATTATACAATGTGCCCCTGAAAGGCCAAGCAGCTCGCTCATGAGCTCCTGCTTATGTAACAGGCAGCTCAAACCCAACCCCAACACTGTCCCCTCTAGCCTCTTGTCCTCAGTACCATAGGGCAGCAAAGCCTGCCCTGCACACCTCACAGCAGTTGATAACCCTCACAGAAAGACCGCACATACAGAGACGTCTTCCCCGAGCACAGCTAGAACTCAGGCAGTAACTCCAGATGCAAGGGGGCAGGCTGAGGTCACCACCCCATCCCATGACATGGAAGGAGAATGCTCCTAGGGCAATCACTCCATGCCAGGCTTGGGTCCAGAGCATCCTCAGCCGGAGGGGCCACTGTGACAAGAGCCAGCTTCCACCATACACTGGGCCTTGACAGACCTCCTCTCATCCAGTCCTCAGTCGACAAACCAGGCCAGAAACATAATCCCCACTTGTAGTAAAGAAAACAGAAGTTACTTGCTGAGCTGCCTGACATCAAAAAGTTATGAGGAGAGAAGATGAGGGAACCTTGGGGGACACGCCCAGCAAGGTCAGGATACTAACATGCTGTTTTAGGCTGTCTCTCCCCAGACTGTACTCCAGATGAAGTTCCCAGAGGGGAGCCCAAGGATGCACATCTTTACCACCTTCCAGGACGATGACCCAGAGTCAGGGTAACAAGTTCCAAAGGATATCAGGAGCCCTAGTTCTTAGTCCCTGCTGTCCCAAGCTGCTCCCATGGGAGATGGTCAAGTTCCATCTCCTCTATAAGCCGCAGGAGTCTCAGGACTTTAAAATTTAACAAAAGCATTTATTAAATCCCTACATAATACAAAGTATGGAGCGAGGTTATTTTGGAATGTAGGAGGGACTGAGGACACCAGCACCTTGACCTCTTAGAGCTAATAGACTAGCAGTGGGGACAAAGACCCATGTGTCACAAGACCACTAATGCCAGCCTTGGAGCCAG
This sequence comes from Octomys mimax, assembly GCA_002564305.1. Lineage (NCBI taxonomy): Eukaryota > Metazoa > Chordata > Mammalia > Rodentia > Octodontidae > Octomys > Octomys mimax. The sequence goes on from NDGM011195053.1 coordinate 13,164, forward strand.
CACACATGAATCTGTGTGACCTTTGCTTCCATGTCTGGCTTTCCCACCTATCCAGCAGTATTAACATTGCTCACCCTGAAGCCAGATCTTTCCCCTCAGAAGGAAGGGAAAGACAGACAGTGGCCGCCAAGGGTGGCAGGGGAAAAGGGTCTTTCCGCCAAGATTCATCCCTTTTTTTCCAAACTCTAAACTGCAGGTAGAAGATATCTACTCATGGACCAGAACAGAGGGGCAGGAGGAAAAGGGCCTCTGCCTCACGACTGGGCCTCTAACCACCTCAGAACTGCACCTGCCTCCAGCCTCCAGCACACCCATTTCCCCCACTGAAGGGACACACTGTAAGGCCCTACAGGGACAAAGGCAAGAGGTATTTGTGGTCGGGCTGAGCGCCAAATTCACACTGATTCTGAGGAAAGCTTGCTCATGGCCCACAAGGGCAAGAGTAAACTATGGCCTTAATGATTCCAGAAGTTCTCTCCTCTTGACAACCAGGCCCTGTTGAGAGATACCTGCCACAAAGAGCTCTCACTCAGGGCCATATATACTGCCCTCTTGGGTTCTGCTCCTACCTACAGGAATCAAACTTTGCCAGCCAGGGGCATCTGCTAGTGCTCTCCATCCTGCCTGGTCCTGCGCCTACACGCTCACCTGGAGGTGCACCCTGCTCAGGAATCAGAGTGGCGAGAGCCATCACCTTGATGGTGGACACTCAACAACTTTCAGCCTTCAATCATACCTGCCAAACTTAGAGAATCTCGGGGCTTGAAAGTCAGTGGTGATGGAGATGCAGAGGGGGGCAGTGATGCCAGGGCCCAGGCGCTGGGTATGGAACCTCACACTGCTGCAAGCACGGCACACATCTCCCCTGCTGGCCTGGCCCTACCAGAGGACAAAGCCTGCTCTGTCCACACGGGCTCACCCAGCCTCCCCTCCCGCCTGGCCTCTCACACCACAGGCCATCAGCAGGCCTCCTTCAGAGACAAATTCTCTGCTCAGACTTGCATGGTGAACAGCTTGAGGCAGAGCCTGGACTTCCCACCTGTACACCCTTCCTCGTCTGGGACAGAGCAGCCAGCCAAGAGCACGCACCAACAAGAGCTGGATGATCAAGGAGCCCAAGAAGAGGGTGGTTGCTAGGTCCCAGAACCAGAAGTGAATCCAGCTCTGCCTACCAGCCCCAGTGTCCTCAACTGAGATAAGAGCAGAGGACTGTGACAGAACATAAAGCATTCTGTTCAGTACTGCCCTGTGTAAGTGCCTAACGCCTGGGAGAGTGACCGTAGCATCTTACAGCTTTCCTGAAGGTAATGACGATGTATTCTTCATAGCCTTCCCTGAGAAGGGCCAGGTGCGCAGCAAGCTGCAGCTCCTGTGCCAACTCCTCCAGCTATGTTGCTGATGGCTATCAGGTCCCCAGCCTCCTTCCTCTGACAGCAGGAGATAGGTTATAGCTGGAACCTCCCTCGTCCTAGTTGCCTGCACTAGTGCCACATAATAGCTGCTCTGGACGATAGAATGCTCTATGTCCTGCCCCCAACAACTTTAACAGGGTGTTCTACATGCAAAAACCAGGTGGGGAGGGAGCCAAGGTGCAGCGTGGCCCAGGGCCCAGCACCTATGTGAACTGGGCCTCTGCCTCAACCAGCTGCTTCTCCTCCCCCTCCCCTCTTCCTGGTTCCTTGGTCATGAGCAAGCTGATGCCAGTGAAATCTCCAGGTGGAAATTTCACAAGGGTCCTGCCCTCCACCTACTTAATCAGCTCTGGAATTGCAGGTTGGATTACAGGGCCAAAGCCTGCTAGGGCCAACTGTCCCTACCGAATCACTAATGCTGCACATGCCATGCGTGCAAGCCCACCAATTCACCTTGCTTTCATGGCCACCTCCTCTCTGCCACACCTCAGTCCTGACTGCAGAGATCATAGGCAAGCACTTGAGCAGTATTCACCTGGATAGCAGGGAAACCAGGACTCAGAGCCTGACATCTCAGCTCCATGTTCAGGGCTCCCTATGCCACATTACTTCAGCTTACAAATGTGTGGATGACCGCTTAGTACTAACAGGGTTAGACTATAATCATGTATTTGCCTGTCTGCCCTGTGACAAGGGACCACAGCACTGGGCCTGGCATATACCTGGTTCTCTATGAAAATTCTACATATCTAGAAAATGACCAACACCAAAAGAACCTCTCAACCTTTTCCTCAACCACTGCCTCAACTGTTATCTCGTCAGTCACTCTGCAACATCATGTCAGATGGCCCTATTGTACTGAGGTGGGGCCTGAAAGCCCAGTAGCCTCATCGAGAGTGACAGCAAGGCTGGTACTGTTTTCTCCTTCCAATATTTCTTCCTCCTGATAATGTTCAAGTCCCTGTAGATGTGAACCAGAATGTGGACACACAAGGAGCAGTTTATAACTCTGCAGACTGGGCCCTTCCGGACAGGCCCTTACCTACTATGAGGCTCCAGTGTGCCCCTACTTGAGGCTGGAGTTTAAGGGTTCACCTGTACCATGGTGAGAGGCCTAGTACTGTGCCAGTAGGTCACTGTGAGGTAATTATTGAATGAAAGTGAAGACTCAGCCCAGGTGGCACGTTGACCTCCCCTCACCCAATGGGTGCGTACAAGGACCAGGGAAAAGAAAGAGCTTCACCAGCAGATGCCTAGGCTAGAAAGGGGCACAGGATGGAAAAGAATCCAAATACGCTTCTTGAGGCCTTGGATTCTGCTTCAGGGCACCACCCAGGGTCCCTACCAGGCATTGGTAAGTGGGAATTGGGAGAGTCACAGAGGCTGAAGCAGACTGAAGCAGTTGTGTTGCCTATGACAGAGTGAAGACTGTCAAGTGAGCAGCCACTCCGGGGTGGGTAGGTCACTGCCTTCCTTCTCCCTCACCCTGACCAGGCCAGGTCAGGAGGCCCACTTGCACTGTTTAAAGCCCACTTCACAAAAACAGCTTTCTAGCTAGAGGCCCAGCACTCCCCTAGGACCTCCTGCCTTTGCTGGGGCTGTCCCTTCTGACAATGACAACAAAGGGGGACCCTACTGCAAACTCTTGCTTGCTTGATTTAAAAGTTGCCTCCTCTATGAGGTCTTTCCAACATAATCTGCCCCCATTCACCAAAGTGTCACCTCAGCCTGGGCTCATACGGCTCCTGGTCTGTCTGTGTACAAGAATCTATGTCTAGTTCCACTGTCACATGAAGGGGTTAAATCAGATGAATGAAATGTCAGGGGAGCAAACTTCCTTCCACACAAGGATGCTTTCAAAATACTTAAGCCTTTGTCAAGCAGTGTAATTAGGTTTAGACTCCGGGTAGAACTGGAGCTGAACTGAAGGCTGAGGATAACTACAAGCTGGATTTGAACTTAACGCCCTTCTCTTGTGAGTACCACCCAGCAAATGTCTGTATACCACAATGCATGCTCCAAACCTCTTCTCATCTTATTAGCACATGTTAGTCATTATTCCATTTAATGTACACAACAGACCTCAGGGCAGCAATTAGCGCCCTCATTTGAAGGATGAGGAAATTAAAAATCAGACCAGTGAATTGTCCCTCACCACAGAGCTAGTAAGCAATGGAGTGGGAGACAAACCTGGACCTTCTGCCTCTAGAACATTGCCTCCAGATTGGTCTCAGCCTCCAGCAGTATCCAAAAGCCAGAGGGTTTTGTGAAAAGGCAATCCTAATCAGTTGTGCCCATAGGCCCTCCTACAGGTCTCTAGTACCCAAGGTTCAAATCTCAGCTTATAGTGATTCTCAGTAATTTGGCCTTCCCACTTATCTCCAGGTCAACTCCAGCTCCCCAGGCCCAGACCTTACCTCCGACAGTCAACAGTACTGACCTCCTCTGTATTGTTTTCAGAGTCCATGGAGTCCTACACATGCTGTTCCCTCTGTAGGCATCCCTTCCTGCCTTCCCTGTGTATTCACTGACTTCACAACCTGAGCAGCTACAGATAATCCCAGCTACTTCTAATTTCAGCTACCCATGAGGACTAAAGCAGGAGGATTACAAGTTTGAAACTATTCTGGGAAACTTAAT
>NDGM011195056.1:0-13616 GCA_002564305.1 Octomys mimax
TTTGAAACTGTATCATTGCTATTTGTTTCTCAATAAAACTGATGAAAAAAAAAAAAGAAAAGAGGGTTTGAGGAAAAAAATAATACTTGTATTTCATAGTTTGAGGAGATCTAACAGCAGTAGTACAGTGGGTTGTCTACTTTTTGTGTTGTCAAAGCTCATGCCCATCTCTGCTACATCTGACAAACAGTGCTTCAGAAAGCTGGATATAGATACATATTTGTTTTTCTTTTCTGTATCCTCAGCACCTACTCCATCATCTGAATTAAGGTTAACTGCACTGAATTATACTGACTTGAATTGAATTGGAATCAATGACTCTCTGTATTTTTGTAATTTTCTGATGCCTTAGTAAATGCTGAACCTCCACTGCAAACTATGGCTTGATAAGACCACAATCAAAAAGCCATTTACTTTGTCTTGTGTAGTTAAAAAAAAAAAAAAAACTAGGCAAACAGAAAAACACAAGCAATTTACAGATGCGTAAGACTAAAAAATGCCTTGAAGTGAGCAAAAAAAATCTCATGTTGAGGGGTGCTTTAAAAAGATCTTTAGTCATTCATTCCCCCTTATAGTACTCAGAATAACAGCACAGAGAGAATCATACAGCAAATAGATAAAGTTATACAGCTACTAAGGGAGCAAACAAAATTAAAATTTTCTGTTTTTTAAAACAATTTTTGCATTTGGTACAGGGTCTCACTATGCAGCTCGGACTTGCAGCAATCCCCAGTGATAACAGCTAGATTCCCTTTCTGTACTCAGACTTCAGGTGGTAGGTGGTGCTGCCATCAAGTAGACAAGGGCCACAGGTACTACCAGTCACATTCAACCAGCAGGACAGCTCTGTCAGCCTCCGCAGTGCTGGGGTTGCAGGCATGCTCCACCACAACTGGTTTTGGTGGCCTGCTCTTTGTGCCTGGGGACAGGGATGGCATGGCATACAGTATCAGAGATCAAACTCCCATCCTCGTGCTTGCCTAGGCAGGCATGTAGACCACTGAGATAGCTCCACTGCCCACATTTCCCATTTGTAATTCAGAGTTTTTTCCATGAAACTGAAACTATTTAGGTAATTTTAGTGCATAAGTAAACATGAAGTGTTTTGAGAATTTAATGTAGCAGATTATGTTCCAGCTATAAAATATTTTCTCATATAATTGTCTATTTTAATTTTTGGATATACTCTTACATTCTTTATATTTCTTTCTTGGTTATATTTCATATGATAATTTAAGCATATAGGAGCTTACAGTTTTGGGGTGATAGATATTTTTATTTCAAAAAGATATGTAGCTTATTTATGTATACTTAATTTTTTATCTTATTTCTCTGAATTCCATTGATACTATTATTCTAAGTCAGTGGTAAACATGTAGATGCCATATTTTTCTTTATTTTATTTTTTTATTTTAAAAAATAAAAGCAAAAACAAAGACAGAAGGCAACAACTACGTCAAGGGCAGCAAAAACCATGGTTGAATGCTTCTTGTCTTGTTCTTCTAAATGTATACCACTTGTAATGTGTTATCAATTACTATTATACTCTCTTTAAAATAAACTAAAAATAAAAAGTAAAGAGGACAAGAAAAAATTAAGGTTTATTAAAAGAAAGAGTTAATGTTTAGTTGTTTAATCCGTATTGTATATTTGTATCTGGTAACCTGAGCAACAAATTTGACAATAACAAGACATAATATAACAACCATTGATACTTTTCTATTCTTGTTTTGAAAGTCTGTACCATATTTTTCTTAATAATGTTGGTGAAACAGAGTTTTTCTGATACTTTGCTCATATACCGGTCCAGAGTATCTCTAGAAGCTTATTCAAGAGGTTCTCAATTTCAGCATTTTAGATATCGTAATTCTCATACTTCTTTGTTGTAAAGGTGTCCTGCTGGTTGGATGTGATTAGTGGTACCTGTGGCCTTCGTCTATTTGACAGCAGCATGACCCACCACCTGTATTCTGAATACTGGAAGGGAATCTAGTTACCGTCCAATGTCCTCTTGCCCACAAAACTCTCCCAGTTGAAAACCACCAAGATATAGCCCAAGAGCCCTCAAATTGTACACCGCATGCTTAACAATTTGCCTGACTGGAAGTTGCAGAAAAATGGACAAAATTTGACAAGCAGTTGTGATTTTTTAATCTGCAACCCAAGACCCTTCAAACTTTTTGCTTTGTCTTTGCTATAACACAGAATAACAAAAATAAAAATTTAAATCTCTCTTTTTCTGGGTGGAACCGGTGATTGAACTCAGACCCTTGCGCTTGCCAGGCAAGTGCTTATTCTACTGAGCCATCTCCACAGCCCAACTTTTTAAATCTAGAAATGTTCAAATGTGGTTACTCTGCAGGGTTTACAAACTTATCTAAGGAAGTGATACTGAAATGTATAACACATAGATTTTTTTATTATGAATGTAAGGTATGTGTTATTTGCAAGTCTGATTCCAAGGGAAGCATGGCCATGTGTCTGTTTTCAGACTCTCTCAGGAATGGAAAGAGAGAGTAGGGCCCATACCACACCTGCACTCTTACACAGTGAATAAGAAGACACTTTGGTAGACGTGTTCATTAATTTTTTTTTCTCTTATCAACCCTTCTAATTTTTCCAAATAGTAAAAAAGTGCTACTTTTTTTAAAAATAAAAGCAAACTTCTTCAAACATATGAAGAAAATACATAGGACATCCAAAGAACATGTGTGTTTATCAACATATTTTATAAGAAGAAAAAATGGTGATAATAGGTCAGTACTTGCCAGATACTTCCTATTTGTCAGGAGCAGTGCAAAACAACACACACGTATTTTCTTGTTCTCTACTCTCTCCCTCAATCTTATGATATATGAAATGTAATTATGTACTATACTTCACAGTTTGATCTAAGAAAATATGGAAGGCTGTAAGCCACAGATCTTAATTTGGGTTTAAAGGAACAATGCACTCTAATATTAACTCTGTTAACCATTCTATTAAGTTGGTTTTATATCCAAATTACATTTTTTATTTTATTTATAATGTGAAATAGTTTCAATTTTTTAATTGTATTTTTGTAATCAATTGAAAATTGATAACATTTTCCTCAAATATAAAATATATTCTAGTTTTTATATAAGATTTGTTCATTAATTTTCTACTCTGGTGAGCTGTAGAAGTAAAATAGATGTTAAAAAATAAATTATGCTTGCTATTTATAATGTGCTAAAGATCCATAGTTAAAATCATACTTCATAATTCTATTTTAATTTCTAATGTGTATTTTCTACCTCCTCATCAGTTTAAACTAGATAAGCTAGATAAACAAACAAACAAAAAGCACATTCTTGTTTGCTTCTATCGAAATTGCGTAGAGAACAAGGGTCTGACCAGCTGGTGCCTGTACAATTTACAGTAAATGGCAGTGAAAACAGACTGGTTTGGAATCTCCAGCTGGACAAGCACTGTGTCGACACTTTGGTGATATTTCTTAATGATATCATGTTAGTCTGAAGAGCACTTAGCAGATACTAATTATCATCTGGTGAACACTCCAGTCAAAAAAGTGAAAATATATTCAGAAAGTGCAATGCCTGTGCAATTGTTACCCTAAACTGCTAGCTACTGAGACATTTGTGGTACAGGACTTGAAAGCAAAGCTCCCGGGCATTGTTCTATAAAGTAAATATTTCCCAGGGACTAGATTCCAACTTCTATTATTAAGTACATTAAATGACTTGTGTCTATGCATACATTTACTACTATTTCATAGTTACTATTTAAAATGTGACACGAAAACATATATGTTTAATATCACTTTAAATTATTCTTTAATTTAGAGAAAAGATAATGAATGTCAACAACATTTCACATGGAAGCTTCGTTGGTTTGAATCTAGGATATAGTTTTGATCCATAATAGTAGGCTTTCTTAAACGATCAAATCTTAAGTATCATGCATGGAACAGAATGTAATAACATCTAATTAGTTAACCTTGTGTCCTAATTTTATTGTATTTGAATATCTATTTACCCATTCACTCAAATATCTACTTAGAACCTAGTATATAGAAAATATGTTCACTATCATTTTATGTTGCTAGAAATAAAATAATTGATATTCATGAATTAGATCTAGATAAACACTCATGTTCTTTATTATTTTATTTGAATTAGTTAAAAGTGAAATATATTCCAATAAAGTAAATAAAATCTTATTTAAAAAATTATACGCATGTCAGATTATCAGAAAGGGTGAGCATTTAACTTGCATGTATTTTGTAGTCAAAATTAGCTCTGTTCAACACATATTTTCCATAATAAGCCAGCTTGGTTTTAGAGGCTGTAGCCATTCTGATGAAACATAAGTAGAAGAGGCAAGTTGGCTCAATGAAAGTTATTTTTCTGAACATTTGAGAATATATTAAAAAATCATAATGTAGATGCATAAAAGAAAAAAAGCACCAGCAAAATGATATTAAAAATACAGATATATGCTGCGTGGGCTGCGCCCCCGCAAGGCACACTGAGATGGCAATTGCTACTGGGGTGATGTCGCACAGCTATAATCCCAGCTCTTGGGAGGCTTATCACTACAAGTCAACAGGAGAATCACTATGAGTCCGATCTGGTAGTGAAACCCTGAACACCCTGTAGACCCTTCCCTAAAAGTACAGAATAAATAAATAAATAAATAAATAAAATGCAGTCATACATATCTGAACTTTTACTACTATGAATTTGGATTATAATGTTCCTCAGAGTAGCTAAAGAAATAGGAATGGCTATAGGGTTTTGGAGAATACCGAACTGGAAGTAATGTGAAAGAGATCTATTCTTAAACAAAGAATCAAAATTCTTCGTACAATTAGATGGAAAATCAACTTATATGAAATGTGTCACTATTTTATCAGTATTTTACTAGATATCCAAATGTTGACTCCAATGTGAATAATGTGTATTTCATAAGAAGCGTACTAGAAGACACCCTTACCAACAAGGTGAAGGCTTTCAGAACTTTGACCTGGTAACTTGAAAGGCATTGAAGCGACAAATGCTCTTTGAAGGCCTCCTACATACTTACTTTTCCACCAAGTCTGAGAGAAAATGATAGAAATGTTGTACGCAACAGGGTAGTTTGATTATAGCATCAGGGAATACAGCCTTGAAGAAATTATCAGTGTAGCACATCTCAAGTTCATTATAAATACAATACACAAAAATTCAATCCAGAGGACAGTGGGAACACAGAATATAGAATAAATAGAAATGCTACCAATTTTAAGGCAGGCCCTTGGTTCTGGATAGAATTTGGTTTAGAAGGGAATGCATGTCGACTGAGGTGCAGTTATTTAAGAATAGGATTCGGTTTTGCTCTTGAAATGCTTCAGCTTGGGAAAGCACTGTAAACCACTACATAAAATGGTTCACTATTTTTCAGAAAATTCTATCATTTAAGATTTTCCTGTGGAATGAATCTTGTGCTTCAGCTTTAGTTAATGTCTCACTGTTGGTTGTTACTTTTTCTTCCAACACATTCTACATCATCCCAGTTTCCGTACAAGTCTCTTGTCATGGCATGGACTCAGCATTACTATTTTCTGTCACTATACTGAGATTCCAATAAAACTTCTTTTGCTTCAGGTGGCTGCCATTAACAAGAAACTAATGTTTCTTGTACTTGTTACATTTTTCTAATTTGCATTACCTTGGAAATCTCTCTGAGTCTTATTTCCATTTTGACTAGTAACACAGTGTTCTAGCTTGTGTCTCTCCTGCACAAACACTTAATATTCCTAGGGTATTACTTTGCTCCTATTTTCATGCTCTGTATTCCTGTAGCTGAATGAAAAAGACCCATTCTTGACTGCATTCCAAGACATAGCAGGAAGATTCATATAGTGAAGTGACGATGAGTGGTGATTTATTATTTAATCCCTCTTCAGACTCATTGTCACTCTATAAAAGTATTCTAATTCTGTGATTTGATCTGAAATTCATTGTCTGACTTCTCTGCCTGAACTTCTGGGCATCTAGCCTAATGAGATGGAAATATTTCCTAGAGAGTCCCTAAAGCATCTTAACATGAACTTTTCAGTTCTTCAAGTATTTCCAAAAGCGATAAAATGAAAATGGAACTATTAGAGATTCTTTGTTGACAACAAGGAAGAGATGATAGATGAGGTAATGGGATATTATTGTTCAACATCTTAAACAAATACAATTCCCATTGAGCTCGGTATAAATTCCAAGGCGACATTATCAGATAATTTGAACAGTTTCCACATGTTCAGGTTCACAACAGCCATCGCACCCAAATAAATTAAACCTCCCAAATATTTATTTTTGTCAAATTGTTGCTCAGTGAAAAAGGCACTTTAAATTCGAGCAAAACCAAAAGTAACTTGTAAATATATATTCCTTTTAGGTAGGCGATTTCAACTCAATGTTCTTTAATGAGGCGACTGCTTCTCAGCATAGAATATTTTACTTTGCCCTAAGTATAAACATCTATAACCAAATGTCTGAATCAGAGGGGTGAAGTTATATTACACATATGTGTCAACCTACTATCTATTAAAACTAATAAGTGCTTTCAAATACTTTCAGGCAAAACACCATGATGTCCACACAATAAAGACTAATATATTGGAAATTTTCTAACTAATGCTTCTGATCAATATTTTCTAGGTAGAACAATTTACTAAATTTGCTAAAATTTACCATTCAGAAGTAAAGTAAAATTACACTACATACTGTAAGAAATATGTCTATAACATATTTGTATTTGTCCTTTACTTTGAGTTGTATTGCACATACATTTTTGTGAAATAAATATCTTGCAATTATTATCTCTTAACTCATAATCATATTGGCCTAATGTGGTTTGTATTGGAAGAGTCATTTTTATATAATGTAGAAAGCATGTTTCACTTAATGCTATCTTGGTTTCCTAGAAGACCCACTTAGGGACAACATATATATCAAGTTATGATAAAGTCTTAGGCTACTTTTTCTCACCAACACACAGGAAAATTTCTCCATTTTAATGTCCCATTTTTTCTCCTTGCACATTTCTGTTTTGCCAAAAGATCTTCGTGTAGGTGTATAATCCTCTGTTGAATTTGACTGGGGCTCCCTACGGTCCAAGAATTTATGTGTTCATTTATCTTTCAGTTCTTTCAATTTATCTAGAGAGTTATGCATAGCATGCTGGGCATGAGGACATGGAGCAGATCGTCTTGACAAATAACTCCATCTCCAGAATAAGGAAGTTGCTATTTCCCAGTGGGGGTGAGTGTTCCTGATGCACAGATATGACTGTGTTGTAGAGGGATTGCAACTGGCAGGCAAAAATCACATTCCTCTTGGTTTGTGTGCTACCTGGAATGTATTTCAGTGGCCACAATTTAAATTATATTCAAGGAGTGTGTAAAATCACTGTTAGGGAGTTGATAAAAATGGATATAAGAAAGGAATCTTATGTAACATGTGCTTATTAACACCTTTCAGTATATGAAGGCATTGCAAATTCTAAGACAATGAAATAGCATTGTCCACTATCTATGTTTTGTCTTTATGCACAATGGAAAATGAGAGAATTCTCCATTGACTTGCTTTGTACATTTTAAAAGTTTTTACATTCATTACTTGAATGTAAGAACATTCATTACTTGAGGGAAAGGATGTGTATATAATTGTCCCTAGTTAAACAAACTAATTGCCTAGTTTTTAGTCAACCAGTTTTTCAAACAAGTTATTTCTCTTTGTCTATATGTCACAATGAGCATGTATGCTACAAGGCTTAAAATTAGTTTTCTTACTAGGTAGGGAGACAGCTAATTATTTACACACATAAGAGTCACAATAATACTAGGACTAATTTTTCAGGGGACAAGAGAGTAATGTGAAAAAGATCATTGGGAAAGAGAGAGATAGAGAAAGAAAGAAAAGATACAGAGAAAGAAAAAGAGAAAAAGAGAGGCTAAGAGAGAGAAAAGGATTTATTTAAAGAATTTTGCTAGCTGGTGAGGCAAGTGTGCAAAATTTTGGTGTGGGGTTAGCCTTCTGGCAACTCAGGCACAGTATCTATGCTACATTTTTAGAAGGATTTCTTCTATAGAAAGCTTCAGTGTTTGCTCTGAAATTGTTTAAATGATTTAAGTAGACAGTGTGGTCTAAGCACATTATGCAAGGTAATCCTATACTCAACATCTGCTGTTTTAAGTGTTAATCATATCAGGAGTACATCTCCAACATTATTTAGAATACTATTTATTTATGTATTTATTTTTACTGGAAATAAAACTCAAGATCTTGTGCTTCCCAAATAAGGCCACGTGACACTGAGCTTTAGCCTCAGACACTTTTTTACCAAAAATTGGATGGCATACCTCAGCCTAATCAACGCACAAGATGAATCAGCACTTGTTGGCAAAAGAAACATCTTTCCTATCAATAACAACACTAGGATCTCTCAATTGTTGAAAAAAAAGATTTGAAGTATTTATAACAAGAAGAAACAAAGCACAAAGTAGTAGTAGAGGAAATTACATCATTTTTTAGCTCAGACATGCATTACTCAGTTTTCTTTGCCTTTTCTGCTTTACCTAGAACTACATCCTTCCTCTCCTCCCTCATTCAATTTATATAAATTCCAACCAGTTTAAAGTTCCACATAAATATTGTATTCTAGTTTATGACCCCCTTCAGCTTTCTGAAATAATATCTATCATCTTGATTTTATTAAGCTGCCTATCTATCATCCATAGGTCATCTACAAACTCTTCAGTAATCTCTACTACAGAATTTGGGTTTTAATTGTCTAGGTCATGTATCTATCTTGCATCTTACACGTGAGCAGACCCACTGAGTTGGTTTAGGAGTTTGACTGCATAATTTTCCCAGAACTTCACTCACTCCTCTTACCCAGTTCGTTGTATTCTCCTGGTAATTAGCTACCAGGAAGTGTATATGGATAATATGTGCATTAAAATATGACCTACCCATTACAGATTCTGACACCAGTCTTAAGGAAATAGTGTGTATGTTGTAACAAAATGCTGTAAACAAGGTAGCTTTTGAAGGGGAGAGAATCATGTCCAGTAGCTCTGGAGTCCAGCAACCCAAGATCAAGGCATTACAGCCTCTGGTGTGTACTTGCTTTCTGATCCAGAGTGATGTCTAGCTATGCTCTTGCACAGTAAAAGAGGCATGGGATCTCTCTTGGGATTTTTTTCTTAAAGACAACAATGACATTTCTGTTTCCCCAACCAAATCAACTCTCAGTGATCCTACTTTCTAATATTCCTACATCGATGGTGAAGTTTCAGCATGTAACTTTGGGTGACATGCTCAATGCATTATATTGAATTGAGAACTTAAATTATGGTATAGAAATCAAGGATATCTTTTCAGAAGTTATGAAAGATTTCTGAAATATGAAAAATAACACAGTTTTTAATCTTCTGTACTCTTGTAGAATTAGTGTTACATAAACCAAATAAAATTTTCTGTAGTAGTATATTTGCATATTCCTTTATCAAGGTACAGTTATTTCTAAATGAAACTAAAACTAGCATGTTTTGGGAGCACCTACTCCTCAACTTAAGATTTCCTTATGGGTAATTGTTAAAGTGATAGTAAAATAACTTTGGAAGAAAGACAGGATTGATAGAATTCCTGCAAGTGATATATGCTTCCATAACCAAATCTATTGAAGAGGTTCTGTATGGAAGGTGATAAACTTCTTTCTTAAAATAAAAGGAATAGATATTATCAATAAAGTGTCATGAAGCCAGTTATGTAGATCTTGATTTAAAGAAATGAATATCTTGGGTACAACTGTAGAATCATTGTAAGTATTGTAACCAGATAGCATGTGAAGCATGAACACCTGTATGGCATAGTGTCATGGCAAACACCTGCATTTTAAGAGAATTAAGTAAAAGAGTAAGACTGGACACGGTGGTGCACGCCTATAATCCCAGCTCTTAGGGGGCTGTAATCAGGTGGATCACTACGATTCTGATCTAGTAGTGAGACCCTCAACACCCTATAAACCCTTACCTAAAATAAAAATAAATAAGATAGAAGGGGGAGTCAAAGAACATAAGATGGAAATTAGTGCCCAAATGTAAAAGGTGTTTCATCGTGTGGATATGAAGATATCTAATACATCTTTGCCTCACCTGAGGCAGGAAGGGTGTAGGGAAGGAGCTCTGAAGAGGGAATATTCAATCTGAGGCTGCTGTTTGAACTTAGACAAGTGTTTCACTATTTATCTTTTTAACTTCCTTGTCTTCAATTTATTTATTTGTAGTGGTGCTAGAGATAATAGCACCTATCTCATTTCATGCCATGGGGATTCGATGAATTAATATTGCTAAAGTACTTAGAAGAGTGTCCAGCTAATAACAGCATTCATCAGTAGCTATTATCTAGTTCGCATTTTATCGCACATAAGTTCTAGTATGAAACAATATCTTGAGTCTTCTGAAAGTGGATAGGATATAAAACTAAAATGAAAATAAAGCTTGAGGTAGTTCAGTGGCATTTAATGAATTTATCAAGTGATTGATGCCTCTTCCTTTTAATGTGAGCTTTGCTAATATGTACAACACAAATAACTCCCTATGTTCTCTGTTACTACTGAGAGTTCCAGCTAGAGAATTATCACATTACTGTCCGTATTGTGTGTTAAATCTATTTGATGGTGAACACAAAGTACACAGAAGGATTTTTTTTTTTTAAGGTTGTTTTGCCGCTCAGAACACAAATATTGGTCAACTGCTTTGGGATAAGATTGTGCTATCAATTTAGGTTACAAAATAAATAATATTAGGTGAATGATGTTAATAATTAGTGCCATAGTCTATCATTTGCAACTTTACCTCAATAAAGTAAAGGCCACAAGAAATAGATGTTAAAAATTCTAATGCGCATGTAGGAGTCAACATTACTATTGCAGTCAAAGCTTAACAGAGAAGAAAATACTCCTGGGCTAAATTTGTTAGGCACAAAGAAGAGGAATTATAAATTATAAATATAGGCAATGGAATGATACGAAGTAGCCTGATTTACTGTGAGTTAATGTTCTTATATTACTGCTAAAGCAGTGTGCAGAAGCAGCAGGTGATGAGTGAGGAGTATATCGCTGTTTCAAAGACATCAAGATATGGGATGTTTAATATTAGCTTGTACAATATAAATAGCAATTACTGGGGTTTTTTGTTGTTGTTGACTGTGATCTAGGGTGTTGGGCAATCTACTTCAGGTTATATTATAAGAGTTATGGTTGGGAAAAAAAGCAAAAAAAAAAAAAAAAAGTAAAAGAGTAGGTAAAAAGAAAAAAAGCAGAAAACTATTTGTATTATTTTAGATTCCTGCAAGTAGGCATTGGATAGGTGAAATCCACTTGGTTTCATTGAGTGAGATAAAAAATTTTATGCAATGAAAGGAGTATAATATATCTCTTTTTACTAATGAAACTCAAATATTTCAAAAGAGAAAATATTTTGAAAAGCAGTAGTAATGATGAGCAGTGTGGAAAATAATGTTTTGATTCCTTGTATCAAAATACATTCTTAATTTTCTCTAATTCAGTAGTAAAATTTTTAATAAAATATACAAGCTTTTTAAATACTTTATAAAGTCTGGTTGGATAGAAAATTGAGTCTTTCAAATTTAAATTTTGGAAGTACAGAATTTCTAGTTCGTTTATTGTTTAATGGGATCTTTATTTAATAATTTTTGAAAATGAATCATTAATATTATATTCCTCTACTACAGATGCAAAGAATTTTATGCCAAATTACAATGCTTTTCCAATTTGTATCTACTTTGTTATATATATATATATATTATATATATATTATATATATTATATATAATATATATTATATATATATATTATATATATATTATATATATATAATAATGGTTGTTACCTCTACGTATTTCGCAAAAACATTTTATAGTCATAGTAGTACTGCTTTATGTTCATTTCACAAGACATAATTTAAAGTTCAAGCCTATTTGACTCCTTGGAAAGTGTCTATATTAGGTAAATATCAGTTAATACCACCATAAAGCATGCCATGGGTTTTTGAGAAATAACGGTGTCATGCCTGTACAACTCTCTTGCAAGCTGAACACAGCGTGTGTCTGGAGGAATGTACGTTCCAGATGGTGCTCAAACCATTCTAGTAGGAATTGTTTTATAATCTTTTTGTCTTATGTCCACATTTAATAGATGTGATTGAATTTACTGATCAAATTATTTATGAATTTTTCTAATCTCTTTCAAACCAGCAAGACAGTACGATCCACGGTGGATGTGCTGACTAATGCAGTTGGCCTGATTTAATTGTGTTCTCCATGTTTTTTTTTTTTTTTGAAGTTGTGGCAGTTTGGGAGCCACAAGTCAATTCCTATAATTTTTTTGTTGCTCCAGTTTTTGCTATAAGTATGGGATTCATGATATTTGAGTAAGGAAGTTTTGGAATTCTAAATACTTGATGATTGCTTTCATTTTTAGAAATCGCTACATACAGACATTATATCTTAAATGTTTTTTACTCTCCTGTCCTCTCCGCTTAACTCCCTCTATTCTCTCGTCCTCTTCTCCTATTTCCATTTTGAAATACATAAAAAGAAGTGCGAAATTTTAAGGTTCCCTTTGATAGCGAACAAAGCAATAGTTTGTATTTTCATTTTATTTCTTATGCTGCAAACCAGGGTCCTCATCACAGTTTGCACACTGATGTACACTTCGCATTTGTAATTGGTGATTTCGCTCTTTAAACAGACTCTAAATATAGAGCTCAGGTACTGTCTTGTGCCTCTCAGCCAAAGAAGGCTGTGAAGTGTCTTATGGAGAAAAAACGTTTGCAAGGTAAGCTCTACTCAGGCCGAATGTGCAGTGCTGGCAAACTCGCCATTGGTAAATCAATAGTATATAAGGTGTACTGAGGCAAAAACACATGTAAAATGCAGTTAGGTATTGAGTGGTTGAGGAAAATGTGCTCAGAGAATCACAGGGCCCTAAGAGGAGCAAGAGGAACCTAATTCTGATTTCTTCTAAGAGCAACGTTCACTGTTTACTAATTCAGTGCAGTGATTTTTTTTTTTCCTACACTGCGAAATTGCTTTCTTTAAAAAAAATTTTTTTTAATTCTTCTTAATGAGAAAATAAGATAAAATAGCAATGAAACAGTTTCAAAAGCAGGCTAGGACAGTTACAGTAATTAATGCATTGCATATTGTTGTCTTCATAGTAATTATTCAGAGGATAAGATGTAGACATGAAGTCTTGTCTGAACACTATTAGTACAAACCTTTCTTCTCATTGAACTAATAGAAAGTAGCTGTTTCAAAAACAGTAGTTAATGGGTAGAATTCTCCCCCTGACTAACTCTACATGTTGATATCTGTGAACTAAGCAACTACACTGCAGACAGCAATGTGTAAAGTAAAACCATGCTTAAAGTACCAGTCATTTTGGTCTACTAATTGCATACTGCTCCTAATGTAATATCAATTATTTCTATACTCTCTTTAAAGTAAATGTACTTGGGCTGGCGAGATGGCTCAGTGGTCTAAAGCACCTACTTGGAACAAGCTGAACTAAAG
>NDGM011195059.1:0-19601 GCA_002564305.1 Octomys mimax
CTGGCAAGCACAAGAGCCTGAGTTCAATCCCCGGTTCCGCAAAAAAAAAAAAAAAAAAGAAAAGTAGAAAGGGCCAGTCAAATAGCTCAGTGGATTAAAGTGCCTGCAAGCAAGCACAGGGGCCTGGGGTTCAATCCCCAGGCCTACCATGCCGGCCCTGCCCCCAGGGTACGCTGAGACGGCAATTGAGATGGGCGTGGTGGCACATGCCTGTAATCCCAGCTCTTGGGAGGCTATAAACAGGTGGATCACTACAAGTCCAGTGTAGTACTGAGTCCCTGAACACCCTGTAGATTCTTCCCTAAAATACAAAAAAAAAAAAGGAGAGAGAGAGCACCAGCCCCTAGCAAAGACTCAGTGGTCAGTAGGACTGTCACCAAAGCAGTGGGTGGGGGCCAAATATGGTTTGGAAGATCTGACAAGGCCTGAGAGGCTTAGAGAGTCAGAGGGCCCTGCATCCCCCTGCCCTAGGGTGCAGCTGTGATGTCCTCAATGAACCCTCAGACTGTGCTGCCAAGCCCAGCGGCAGTTCCTGGGGGACGGTGTGAGTGCTGACTTCTGCAGGCCTGTGAGCTGAGGCAGGATAGTCCTGGTCACATGGTCTTCACCACAGTTCTTCTAGCCCCTGGGCCTGTGCACAGACTGGGGTGCCCCTGCGGCCCCTTGCCTGGGCCTCTGGCCACCAACAGCTCCTTGTCACTCTCTGACCTCAGCAACACATGACTCCTGCAGGCAGCCTCCCCCCCACCATCTTGCCTGCCTGCTGACGCCCCTCTCCTGCATATCCTACCTGAGGGCTGCTCTACTGACCTGTCCCATAGCTGTGTCCTCCCTCTTGTGTCAGCTATCACAATGGGAATGTGTCCCTTAGGTCCCCAGAGCCTGCTGCCCAGTGACACTCAATGAATATCAGATGAACAAATACCCAACATCTCTCAGTGTACTCCCATCTCAGTGAGGGAACAAAACCCCTCTGGAGCCCCTCCTGGAGTGGGGTGAGGGGAAATGTAACATCACTGCGTGGCAAGGCAGGCACTCTGGTGACTACCTCCAACGCCCCCTGCAGCCCAGCTCTGCTCTGCTCTGCTTGCCACCCCTGTCCCTGGCTGAGGCCCATCTCAGCCGCAGGCAGAGGGCAGGTGGCCCCATGGAAAGGATGGGAACCAGCCTCTGGGTCCCAAAAGCAGACTCCCAACTTGGAACCTGGACCCCAGACTTGAGTCTTACAATATAAATTCTAAACTCAGACCCCAGAACCCAGAGTCCAGGACCAAACTCCACATGAAGGACCTTAAACCCAGAACCCAGGTCTGAAGCCCAACATACCAAACCCGAACCTTATACCCAGACTCCACCCTCCAGGCCCAGGTCCAAGCCCAGGTCTCCTACTTCAAACTCCAGAACTGTAACCACAAAGACAGACCCTAGGTCCACACACAGACGGGGGCCAATGGCTGTTCAGATCGGTGCTGCCCACTGCCCTGTGGACAGGTCAGCTCTGGCAAGCCTTGGTAGTGGGTGTTTGGAGACCTCCCATGCGTGTGCACACAGCCCAGGACGCATCAGGGAGCTCAGGCTACTGGTGGCTACTGGTAGCCACCAGTGTATGTGTATGGGGCGGGGGGGGGGGGAATGTCCCTTGGGCCCCAGAGCCAGAAGCAGGGAGGAGGAGGGTCAGGCTCTCCCATGTGCTCCTGCCAGGCTGCTGCAAGCTCCATGGCTGCCTGGCCCTCCCCGGCCCGCCTCTCCTGGCCCACAGCCCCTGGGCTGGGCCACAGGCCCACACTTCCCGGAGGAGTTGAGAACGCGGCCTGGGCCAGACCCAGAGCCTTAGAAGTAGGTCAAATGCTGCCATGCGGCAGGTCCGGGGACCCTGTACTCACCCACAGACGCATGCATGCATGTCAACCAAGACGAGATGCCACTGCATGCTGGGTGCCCCTGACGCCCCTACATGGGGTCCCTGGGGGTCTGCCTGCTGTAGACAGGGGCACTGGCTGTGCGCTGGCCGGGTAAGGGCCACCTGGCTTTCCTGGCTAGAGGCAGCCTGAGGGAGGTGCAGGACCAGGAGGAGATGACCATCGGCGCCCGTCTGTGCCCCCTGCAGCCCAGACGCCTCCTGTGAAAGTCTGACTCCAGTGAGGACTTCCCAGCAGGGCTGCTCTGCCACCAACAGGATGTGGCCCACTTCCCAGAGGCACAGCCCAGGGATTGAAAGATGGGAAAGCCTGCCCGAGGGGTGGAAGAAGACTCCCTGGGCTCCTGCGGCCCAGGCTGGGCCCGCTTCCTCCTGGCCTCAGTTTCCCCAACCTGTACCACAGGCCATGATGGCTTCCCATGACAGGGTTGGAGAACAACCTCTGCCCCGCGTCCCGGGCCATCCTCACCATCCCACGCCACACACAGACAACTCTGTCCTCGGCGGGCCCCTCCCTCTGCCCACTGTGCTGACGGGGACCAGATGCTCCAACCTTGTGGTTCTCAGGGTGGGGGTGGCCAGCTCGAGGGCTGGCAAGCAAGGCCTTGGTTTGGCCCAGGGACCTATAATCAACTCCTGCCCCTCTGATCCTGGCCCAGGACTGACGCTTGGTGCTGTGGTGTCCTGGCCGGCTGTGGCCACGGCCGCTATATTTGGGAGCCCGATTCAGCATGCAGGAGGGGTGGGCAGGCAGCAGCCTCCAGGACCTAGGGCCTTGGAAGGGGGCAGGGATGGCGCAGGTCAGTGCCCCTTGTGGGGCACTGTGGGCCAGGGGACAGCCCCATCTGTTCTCAGGGGCCTGGCCTGAGAGGCATCAGCCTGACCCTGGATAGGTAGCACCAGTAGAAAATCAGAAAACACAGAATTTCAGTCTTTCTGGGAATGCTGAACCCCTTATTTCTGTGGAGTCCGAATGTGAGTGAGGGCCACGCATTCCTACTGAATGAGGAGGAGTGGGGGCTGCAGTAAGGGATGGAGGTGCAAAGGGCTGTGGGGTGAGGCATGGGGGCCAGGGCTCTGGTGTGGCATGAGGGGTCCTGAGGAAACAGTGAGAGTGGCCCTGAGCCTGGCTCCCCAGCGCTGACTACTGCTCCAGCTTCCGGATGGCCAGTGGACAGATGAACAGATGAACAGATGGTCAGGGCCCAGCCTCTCCCCCTTAAGGCCTGCCTGCACTGCCCTGGACATTCCCTGCCACTCAGCCAAACCCTGTACTCTCCCACCAGCAGTCTCCCAAAGAGCAAATATTTATTGTCCTTGGAAAAAAAAAGAATCCCCTTTTAGGATCGGGGTTTGGGAGCTGCTATTAAGGTTTGCAGGGGCTCGGGCATGGCCTGCAATGACCAGAAACCCGGGGACAGGCAGGGAGAGGAGGAGAGGTCACACCTTTCTGTCCTCATGTCTCTGGTTCCCCAGGAGGAGGCTAAGGACATCTAGACCCTGCCCTCGGAGGTAAGAGCATGGGTGTGAGCGTGACTGTGGCACTTGGCCTGTGGAGGAACGTGCTCACAAGTGTTACTGCACACGAGGCTGTAGCCGCTCTGGGGAGGAGCAGGCCAGGCGCTCAAGGCTCTGTGTGCATGTCGGTCAGTGCACCCTCTTTGGGCTGTGGGGCAGGGTGGGCCTGTGGACATAACCCCTGTTGAATGGCCAATTCACTCAAAAAAGCAAGTAAATTTAGCAGAGGGGGAAAAAAAAACAACCCGTCAGTCAGATGCAAGGTCTGAATTGAGTGGCTGTTTGAGCGGATGGACCAAGTGTCTCAGGCAGCGGCGCAGGCAGCGCAAGGAGAGATGGCTCCCTCCGGCTGTGCGGAAATTAAAACCAGGGCTCTTGACTGCAGCAGAGACCAGGGAGGCAGAAACAGGAGGACCGAGACAGAAGTGGGGCAGACTCACAGCCAACTCTCATACATCCCCAGAGATGAGGTGTAGGACCAGAGGGTGGCATGCAAGGCCCGACAGGGGACAGCTGCGAAGCAGCAGAGACACACTGAGGAGGCCACAGAAGCCACCCGCCAGGAGGCAGTGCTGGTGGGCAGGCCTCCTGTCCCTTTGCCAGCCCCACCCACTGTGGTCCCCGCAGTACCCCACCCAGCCCTGGCTGTGGTCTCGCCTGTGGGGGCCACACAGACCCCTCTGTGGCAGGGCGTGGAGCCCCCAGCTAGGAATAGTCAGTTCATTCCGGTACCTGCCAGTGTGGTATTTATACATCCGCCTGTCTAGCCCACGTGGCCACAGCTGGACACACGGGTCAGTCCAGCCCATCCCTCCTGAGGCTGTGTCCACCCCGGGACCCTCAGTTGCCCCTGGACATCCCCACTGTGCCTCTGAGGGCAAGGGTCACACTTACATGTGTAGGCGCACACACACACACACTCACTTAGGAAACTGGCCCATAGGGGCTGGGCCACGAGCAGGCACATACCTCTGCATACATTTTCACACACCTGTCCTCATGCTAGGTAGATGCCATAGCACACATGTTCATACACCTGTGCACACAAATCTACACACTGTGGCACACACTGGGTGTGGGCACACTCACGCGAGTGTATGTGTGTGCACACGCATGCTCACACGTGCTGCGAACTGAACCCAAGCCTGCTCTACCACTGAGCTATGTTCCTGGGCATTTTTATTTTTTTACTTTGAGATAAGGTCTTGCTAATTTTCACAGGGTGGCTTTGAACTTGAGATCCTCCTGTCTCAGCCTCCCAGGTAGCTGGCATTACAGGTACACCTCACTTGCACAAGTGCTTTTGCATGCAGATGTGTATATACTCGCATGTGGTGTGTACACACCACACTCTCCCACACATGCACCTTTGAGCTCACAAGCACAAAAAGAACTTGGGCTGCAGACAGGCACTAGCCAGGAGCCGAGCTGAATGGCAGAACACCAGCCCCCACCAAGTCCACCTCCTGTGGTCCATGTGCATGTGTGCGTTGAATGCGTGTGGCCAGGTGTCTGGGGCCTTTCCACTGGCTCCTCCCACAATCCCTGGAGGCTCCTTGGCCTGTCCACAGTGGGGAAATCAGAGGCCAGAGCCCAGCAGCTGTCCAGGGAGGTCGGCGTCCCTGGGTTCGGGGCTCAGAAGCCTCTGCATCTGTGTTGTTCTTGGCTCATCCAGGCCCGATAAGGATGGGGTCAGAGCTGGCTCTCATGGGAAAGAACTCTCTTCAAGGCTCCCGGCTGTTCCTTCTGTCTCCAGCACACCAGGACAGGCGGACGGAAGGCCATGGGGCATGAGGGACAGCTGCAGACAGGCACGTCCCCAGCAGGTTGGCCCGGGCAAGAGCCCACGGCAGACTCAGTTGGCCCTCTCAGCCACCCCAAGACCCCCAAGTGCAGTGCTCAGAGTGGATGACGAGGGTCATGACCCGCACTCCAGTGGGTTTTGGCAGCCAGGGCTGAGGCCAGGGCTCTAGCGTGGGAGCAGGGTCAGATGGAGAAGCTTTCAGAAGAATGACTGGAATTTCGGGGACACGGAGCATTGTCTCCCCATCCCAGAGCCCTTGCCCCGCTGAGGTGCCAGGGTTCACACCTGTACTGTGCAGTGCGGGTCAAGCTGGGACCTCCTGGAATGTTGGATCCTGAGACTGCTTCCCTGATGCTGAGACCCTTGCCCCTCCCAGGACTTCCGAGCAGAGGACAGGAGCTTGGAGCCTGGTCAGGGGGAGACAATGGGCTGGGATCTGCATACACAAAGGACTCACCAGATTGCAGATAAGCTGGGTGGGCCTAGGGATTCCCGTGCCCCACCCCAGAGCCTGGACTTGGGCATCTGTCCAAAGGACAGCTCCAAGGTCAGGAGCGCCCGGAGGACACTGCCCAGACCACCCCAACTCGCAGTCCCTCCTGAACATGTTGGTTCTAGATAGAGCTCCACGAGAAGCAGGAGTGGGCTTCACACCACTGGGGGCCTTGGCTGCCTCTAAGTGTGGGCCTGGGGGCCCAACAGAGAATTTATCAGTCTCCTCACTCTCCCGCCCCATGGAGGGCAGTAGCTGTAGGGACAGCAGGGACTTGGAGCTGGGCTGCTAGGGACTGAAGTGAAAGCTCCCCGCCAACCCTGGGACCCTCACTTCCACCTCCCACCTGGCGGGGAGGGGTCCCTGACTCTCCCAGAACTTCCATCACAGTACTCTGATCCCAGGGTATCTTGAGGGAGAACTTTCTAGCAAGGTGTCTGGGGAGTGAGGGCCCTGCTGCTCTCCCCCTGCCCTCTGTCTGCCAGGTAGCCCTCAGCCCCTACCACGCCCAGGGCCTTGATGCTGGGGTGGGATGGTACATGCGCCACCAACTTGGATACAGCTGTGCCGGGCTTCAGGGGAATGGAGATTCTCAGCCACAGAAGGGCCCCAGGGCTGAGCAGTGGCCCAGGTGGGCAGCAGCTGGGTGTGTGACTTCGATGGCACCGTGGCCTGGCCCCCTGCAGCTCCCAGCTGGCATCTAGGCTATGCACAACCACTCTCCTGTTGTGCCTGGGATGTCTATGAGGCAGTGACCCACCCATCCAGGGGAGGGTCCTTCAGCCTTTTTGACAACTGCAGTGACCCCTGGGGGGCCTGGGGCTTCAGGCTGCAAAAGCAGGGTGACTCCAGCGGGACACTGATGCTTCCCAACATGGCTATTGCTGACCCCCATGTGGTCAGGTACGTCTGGGACAGGTTCCCACACAGCTGGACAGCCAGGCAGATATAACCCTGACCCTGGCCCTACATGTCCTATAGGTCCACCAATTCCCTTCCTTGCCCCCACTCAGGTCTGCAGAGGAAACTGAGGCCCAGCCTGGCTCAGGTGTCCTCAGATGGCCCAGTGTGAACACGGACTGGGAGGAGGGCCCACATGGAGGGTCCTTCCCAGCCACAGAGGGCCAGAGTGTCAAGACCGGGGTTCCCTGGGCTGAGGCCCTCATCTGAGGTCTCCCTGCCACGGCCTTGCCAGGATCCAGTGTCTGAGCTCCCATCCCCCCTCTTTCTTGCCCCCTCCTCCCTTCAAACCGCAGGGCCCAGCAGCCTCTGGAACGCGTGCCCGGGGCCTCGGTGATATTTTGAGTTTAAGAAAACTTTGCAGCCGGCAGGAGCTCTTAAAGGTTATAAATAGCAGCAGAGGGAGCCCAGGCCAGGAGAGGCGGAAACACGTGTCAAACACGCCTGGGAGGGGGATTCCGAGCTTGGACCCCTCCCACACACACCAGGACGGCTAGGTTTCTTGGCTTTTTATGACCACCACCGGAGCGGGAAGTCACACCCCACCGCGCCCGGAAGGCGTCTGGGAAGTGAGACCCCTTCTGGTCCCCACTGGGGTCCCTCAAAGCTGGCTGGGTTGCTGGGACAGGAGGGGGCTCTGCAGAAAGGGGTTCCGGGGGAGCTTGCTCCCCTGCCTGCTGTGGCCCTGTGAGGACGCTGAGGGCGGAGGGGCTTTGAACAGTGACCTCTCTAACCTGGGCCACCTGAGGCCTAGGGCAGGAAGGGGGTAACTTCAAGGTCATGGACAGCCCTGCCCACCAAATGCTGGTGCTTTGCACTTGAAGGAACCTTGCCAAGCGACACAAAGTGCCACAAGCACCCATCAGCCGGGGCAGCAGATCGTGGGGCTCATTGCTCCACCACAATCCAAGCCTGATGCTGCAGTTTCCAAAAAGATCAGCTAGCCAAGTGTGTGAAGCATCCCCATGCTACCAGCCCTCTGGGAGCCTGAGGCACAAAGATCTCAAGTTCAAACTCAACTTGGGCAACTCAACAATTTAGTGAGATTCCCAACTCAAAAAAAAAAAAAAAAAAAACAACCGCAACTTTTTTATTTTTTATTTTTGAAGAGCTTAGGGATGTAGCTCTGTATGAAAGCACTAACGTTCAATCCTTAGTATGGCAAAAATTAAAGAAAAGGAGGAGGACAAAGAAAAGGAGAAGAAACAAAGAGAAAGAATAAAGAGGAAAAAGAGGAAAGGGGGGAGGAAAAGAGGAGGAGGAGGAGGAGGAAGAGGAGGAAGAAGAGGAGGAACTTCCCAAGCAGATGGGGAAGAGAGGGCTGAAGGAGCCCCCCACCACCACCCCTGCTCCAGGGGAACCAGATGTGGCGCATCAGCAGCCCAAGGCCAGCTGTGGGATCTCAGCGGGAAGTCAGCGATCAGGGTGCTGAAGCTCCAGGTTAGCCTGGGAGGCCATTTGATTTGAGAATGACGCTCAGGACTCTCAGCTGGGGGGACACAGCCCTGGAGGGAGGTCCCGATCAAGGGGTAAAGTTGTGAGGTCCTCCTGACTTTGAAGAAGCATGCCAACCTTCCCTCCTGCTCCCCAGTGTGGCAACTGTGGCACCCCCCACCTGCCATGCCGGACCTGCCTTTCCCAAGCCCCATCTGCTGCCCTGGTCCCTAGCAGTCGGGCGAGGTGTCCAGGAGCTGCCAGGCTTGGGGCGCCCCCAGGTTTATGGGCTCCTCCTGAATGGGAGCTTGCTGTGCCCCCAGGAACTCAGCCAGGTACGGGAGGTCGGTCCAAGCTGCCTTTCCCCCTGGCCTCCAGGTGCAACTTCCTGTCCTGCGGGCTAAGGCCAGCTAGGACCCTCTGGAGGAGCAAGGCTGGACACAGGTGCCCCAAGCTCGAGGCTGCAGAGATCCTTGGCTTCCAGATTCATGGCTCTGCCTGCGCCAAGGCAGGACGTTCAGGTACTTTGGGAGCCCCTTCCAGTCTCAAATTCTCTGTCACTGTCCCATCACCATGGCAGAAAGGTCCCAGCCACCATCCCTGGCCAGTGAGGATGGGGACAGTCGGAACAGCAGAGCAGAGAAGGCTGAGTGGCCTCTGAAGTGGGGATAGGCAGAGATGCACGGCAGGAGCCAGACGGCCCTCCCTCCTCTGGACCCTGGCCACAGAGAGCCCACAGGTCTCAGGATGTCCCTTGAGTGGCACTTTCCCAGTAGTTCTGCGCAGGAGGCTGTACATGCTGTGTGTCACAGTCTTGCCACACGCCCTGCCCACTCCATTCGGCTCCCTGAGCCTCGGTCTCCTACCCTGGAGCCACATTCACAAACTCCTGCCTCCCTCTCTAGTCTAGGAACCCAGTAGCACCTCAGAAGTAACCACACGCTCCTGCCCTAGTGTCTGCAGGATTTGGGGAGGGGGTGCTGGATGGAGTCCCAGGATGGCGCCCAGGCGGTGGAGGGGTGGTTTGGGGCCGGTCGCCTCACGTGCCAGGCACCGGGGCTGTGGCTGGAATGTGCTGAGTGGCCGCTGCCGTGTGAATCATTACACCTTGGCAGGCCGAGCTGGGACTTCCAGACACAAACCAGCTCCGGCTGGGCTCAGGGTGGCCATGGGGCTGCAGGGGTCAGCATAGGGCTGGGTGGAATACAGGTCCCCACCTGTCTTCTAGCTGGGTCCCCCATGCTGGGACACCAAGACTTGCAGATTTCACTCTTCTCAGCTGGCATGCAGATGCGGATCAGCGCGGTTCCACCTGATGACTCAAGAGCCTAAACTTGAAGGCAGTCACTCTCGGGGGTCACGCTCTTACTTCACTGGGGCTTGAGACCACCGAAATGCAGAAAGGGCCAAAAAGAACTGGGTGTAGTGGTGCACACCTGGTAATCTCAGCACCCTGGAGGTTGAGGCAGGACGATGGCTTTGAGGTCATAGCAAGTTCAAGGCCAGCCTCAACTACACATGGAGACCTGCTCTCTCTCAAAAAATAATAATAAAATAAGAAAGAAAGGGTCAGAAGGTTAGACAGGAACCTAGGGACAGGCCAAAGGAGAGCTGAAGCAGAACAAGGAAAGGACTGCTGAGGCCCACGGTCACCTGGGGCCCGAGTGGGCCCAGGCGCCAGGCAGGCAGACCCACAAGGGCAGGGGGAGGGCCTAGCCCAGGGCATCTGAACAGAGCCATGCTCGGTGTCTGGGACAAAGTCCTGGGCCAGCACAGGGCTTGGTGAAAATAATTAATTTTTCTTTTCAAGGGAAAGCTCTGAGTCAGGCCTTTTCCCTTCTCCGGCAGCCGCATCTGCACCAGGCCTGGACCAGAGAATCTGCCCCAGAGCCACCCATGGCCTCCTCATGGCCAACCTGAGTTTGCCCTGCAGCTTTGGGCCTGGGCCTGGTTCACAAGGCCTGAGGACTCCAGGTGAGCAGGGCTGGTCCAGGGACCCCAGGATGGGCAGAGCTGCGGTTCCTACAGGATGGACACTGGTTAGCACCGTTGGGCACACAAGGTCTGTCTGTCTGTCTTTCTTCCTTCCTTCCTTTCTTTCTTTCTCTTCCTTCTTTCCTTTTCTTGGTTCTTTTTTTCTTACTGTTGTAACAGGGTAGTTCAGGCTGGCTTTGAACTCAACAGCCCTCCTGCCTCAGCCTCCTAAGTGAGTGCTGGGATTATAGGAAGGACGACCTTATGAACAAGTGTTGTGGACCTGGCATTTGGACAGCAGGCACTTGTGACCTGTCTGACAGGAAGCCAATACCTCAGCCTCCTAGGACCGCTTTCCACCTGGGACAGAACCTGCTGGCCCCGGCCCCCCACCTTGCCTTAGCCTCCAAGAAAGGGGGAAATCTAGGTACTCAATGAACAGGGAGGGGGCTCCCCACCAGCTGCTGGAGCTGCCAGCGACTCTGGGGTGTTTATGAGCAGCCAAATTGCTGTAAAAGTGGCACCTCACTTCACTTAGGGCCCGGCCACCCCTTCCTCTACTGGTCCTTTGCCTCAGAAAGCTTCCAGAGGCCCCTGGAAACTGAGGAAGGTCTGGGCTTTGACTTGGGAACAGGTTCGGCTGGGTCAGAGTTCAGCCAGAGGTCAGAGGTCAAGACTAGGCTGACAGTCCTTGGGGGACAGGGCTCAGGCTGGGAGCAGGGCTGATCTCAGGGTACATGGACAGAACAGAGCTGGGGTGAAGAAGTGGGGCAAGCGAGACTCAGAGGCAGGTGTGAGTCTGGTGCCTGAGACTCCCCAGGCTGCGGCAGGAGGGCGAGAGCTCCCTGTCTGTCCGGTCTGGGTGTACCTTGGTCTATGACCTTGACCTGGCCCCACTCACCCAGGCAGCAGCACAGGCCTATCAACCTGGGGTCACTCCAGTGTGCAGCCCCTGTTTTGTTTCTTTTGGGCTTTTACCGTGTAGCCCAGGCTGGCCTCAAACTCAGTGAGTCTCCTGCCTCAGACTCCCAGCCCTGAGTACTGGGATTGCAGGCATGTGCCACCATGCCCAGGGGCCCTGCTCCAGTTCTGAGCTCCAGGGCAGCCATGGCTCCCGCCTACTTAGGCCCCTAGCTTGAGGATAGGAGAGGGACCTCCCTGCCAGGAAGCGTCCAAAGGCTATCGAAACTGACCAGAAACTGATCTGGGGCCTCTGTCAAAAGGGTGGCTCTGGTTCTGCAGTGCTGGGGTCCTTCCAGTTAATGTGTGATACCCCATCCTGCCTGGTGGCGCCACCAACCAAAGGCTGGGAGTGAGTTAGGGACTGCGCAGCCCCACTTACAGCTGTGGAACATCTAGCAGCTCTGAAAGCCCCCAAGCGTTATGGACCAGCCTGCAGCCCTAGACAGCCCCCTTGGGTCCTGGGCACTGTTGAGTCAAGTCTGAGGGCCCTGCCTCACCAGCTCCAAGGCAACTTTTGAATCCTGCCTCCTCCCCCTGCCCCCCATGTCTGGTCCTCACTGAGGTGGAGAGAGGGGTGAGAAGTCAGGAAGAGAGGCGTAGTCACAGGAATGTGTGGGAGAGACAGCTGTGGACTTGGGCCACACAGCAGCAGCTACACTGGGCCAGAGACCGTTGACATTTTTGTTTTTGCTTTGAGTCAGAGTCTTGTTATGTGGACTCCAATTTGTGGCAATCCTCCTGCCTCAGCCTCCCATGCCTGGAATTACAAGCACAAACCATCACATCTTGGGGACAGTTGTCCCTCAGATGGACACATGAGCTCATTTCTACAGGCTCCCTATGGGGAGCCCTTGGAGATCAAGGGCCTGGGCACTTTCAGGGGAACAGTGAAAGCTACCATCTGAATCCACTGCCTAACTTCCCCATTTTACAGATGAGGAAACCATAGTCCAGAGATTAAGGGAGTCCTAGTGGCTGGGACACACAACTGGTAAGCAGGTCAACCAGACTGTGGCTTGGTCTTTCTGTCCTTTTTAAAACAGGGTCTGGTTAGGTAGTTCAGGCTGCCCTTGAACTCCCTATGTAGCCCAGGCTGTCCTCAAACTCACAATGATCCTCCTGCCTCAGCCTCCTAAGTGCTGGTTGCTCCTGCAGAGCATCCTTAAACCCTTGGGTTCCAGACAACCCCAGCTTCTTCCTTCACCCTACTTTCACCCCTGCCCAACTGCTGGGGTCCTTATGAAGGTGTGGTCTTAGGGGATCCAAGGTCCCCGCCTAGCAGGCACAGAAGACCACTACCACCACAACCACCCCCACCCCAGTCTGGCCATAGCCCCTGTCCACTCCTCCTTCCCTTCCACCAAGTGGAGGGTCCCATCCCCCAGCCAGCCTCCAGCTGAGGCTCCAAGGTGTGGGCTGAGCCCCAGATCTTGAAGCCTACAGGAGCCGGCCACCACAAACTGGGGTCTGATGGCGACTGGAGAGGGCACCCAGAGGCAGGACGGGTCTTTGACTGCAGCACTGCCCGGGAAGGACCCTGGACCCCAACGCGATCGAGAATGAGGAGGGGATGAGGGGTCCCAGGCATGAGACAGACTCTGTGGAGTCCTGAGAGGGCCGGATGGGGCGCCCCCCTGGAGACCTCGTGGCAGCGGAGGGTCTGCTCCATCATCTGGGCCCGGAGATGAGGGAATTTTTAAAAAGTGTTATTTCCCATAGTTGAATGATGAAACGGCAGAGTCGGGGAGGCTCCCAGGCCCCGATGTCCCCGACGGCGCCCCTGGCGCCCCGCGGCCGCACTACCCAGGCCGGGCACTGTGGACGCACTGGGGCTGGGGGTAGCTGCGCCCGGCGGTGGGGGCCGGGAAAGGAGGGGAGGAGAAGCGAGCGCAGGGGAAGGGAGGGGAGGGGAGGGGAAGGCGGGCGCGGGGAGGGCGCGGCAGGCGCCGGGACTAGGGACGCGCGCGGCGGGCGGCGGCTGCGGGCCGCGGCCGGGTGGGGGGCACCCCGAGAGCTCCATGCAGCACCCCTGGGGCTGCGGACGGGGCACTGGCTCGCCGGGGCAGCAGTCGGGGGTACCCCGACATCCATGGCAAGGCGGGGGCCACGGCGGCGCGCTCGGAGTAAGTCGGGGCCAAAACTGCGGGATCCGGGGTTTGGGAGCGCGGGATCCTGAGGAATAGGGGTCCCGGCGGGTCGGTCCCGGGTCGGTTGGTGGCCCCTCTCCTCGGAGCTCGATGGAGCCGCGGGCCGCCCGGCTCGGTGGCTTTTTTGGAAACTTGCGAATGTTTTCGTAGCGGAGAGGGGGAAGGGAGGGCGGGCGCGAGGGAGTGACCGAGACGGAGCCTGGGGCCGCCGAGGAGCGGAGGCCACGGCCGGGGGAGCTGGCGACGGCGCGCAAACCTGGGCACCCGGCGCCGGGACGCGCGCTCCAGCCGGGGGCGCAGGCGGGGCCAGAAGGAGCATGGGAGGGGCGCGCGGGGGGCGCCCGGATCGGGTCGGGGGTCTGGGGGGCGGGGTCCGGGCACAGTGGAGGTCGGCGTCGCTGCCCTCTTGGGATCGCGTCCCTGTGCCGCGCGCCCCGCCCCGGTTCCCCTCCCGCGACGGCCGCTGAGCTAAAAATAACCGCTCGTGCGCCCCCCGCGGACCGCGACCCCGACCCCTCCCCCGCCCCTCCCCCATGGGCGTGGGGCGAAGCCGCAGCTCCCAGTTCCCCCGAAGGGAGAAAAAAGGAAAGAGGGAAAGAAAGAAAAGGCGGCGCGGAGGGGCGGGGGGCGGGCCGGGGGCGGGGGGCCCGGCCATATGGATGTGATTTCTCCGCTGCAGGCAGACGGGCCGCGCTCCGCAGCGCTCGGCGCCCGCCCGCCGCCCGCCGCCCGCCGCTCCCTCCTCCCCTGCGCCCTCTCCGCCCTCTCTGCACCGCGCTCGCCCTCAGCGCATGGGCCCCGCGCCGGGCTCCGGGGCCGCGGGCCGCCGGTACGCCGGGGTCCCCTAGGCCGGGGAGAGGGCGGGGCGGTCCGGCCTGACGCAGTGTGCACCCCCGCTCCCCACCAGGGCCGGCGGCGGCGGCTGCCCCGAGGGACGCGGCCCTAGGCGGCGGCGATGGGGGCCGCCCGGATGGCTCCCGGCCTGGCGCTCCTGCTCTGCTGCCCGGTTCTCAGCTCCGCGTACGCGCTGGTAAGTCGCGCGCGCCGGCCACCCTCCGGACGGCCCTGGCAGGGGTCGGGGCTCCTCCGGGAGGGTCTAGGCGCGGAGTCTTCGTCCCTCCGGACAACTGAACTTTGGATGGTGACCCCCTCGCACCCTGATTCTTGGTTCCTGCTGCTCTCTCCAGAGTTTCTGAACTGTATGTGCCAGATATCTGTAGCCTCTGCAGTACTGAAACTTGGGGTTGGGGGTCTCAACGACTGGAATTCTGTGGTTGGGGTTTTCTTACTCTCTGCTGCTGTGAGCACACAGTTTGGGGTGTCGCCTTTGGAGGTGACAGTGATCCAGCAGAAAACCCTGTGTGATCTGGGCTTTCACTATGGCTGTGGAGTCTGAAAAACTGGGATTTGGGGGCCTCTGCCTTCCGCAAGTCATGTTGGAAGTTCAGCACACAATACAGGGGGTGTGAGGATGGAGGTCAGGATCCCCTCAGGCGAGGGAAAGGTTTAGGGCCCCCTCCTGTTCTCCCTGTCACTTTCAGACCTATGCGCGTGGGCCCGTGGTGCCCCCTTCACCCAGGGTGGACGATGTCTGCCCTGGGAGGTGGGTGTGGTAGGGCACGGAGAGCGCAATGCACCCCTGCAGGAGATGGGTGCTGGAGGGGCACCCTGGTACATGAAAGACCCCTGGATACAGTGGCAGAGAAAGCCTGAGTCGCGAGCAAGCGGGATGGGATTGAGAACACCCTGGAGCAGCAAATAGAAACAGAGACGGCAGAGAGCTGAGGCTGCACACCCTCCGCCTGGGCCAGGGCCTGGGGACCTTCCCTGGGGCGCACCAGCCCGGTCCCACCCTCACCCCACCCCAGCCAGGGTGTGACCCTTGCCCTCCAGAGAGGGCTCTGAGCAGCAGCAGATCCCAGCGCCAGGGACAGAGCCCCAGCTGGGAGGCCAGAGGCTGGGTTCCTCCAGCCCTGCCCAGGGCTCTGTGACCTTGAACTGTCCTCCATACCTCAGTTGTCCCATCTGTAAAGGAGTGTGTCAGAGAAGCACTGGCCAGCATCCTCCCACCGACTGTGCCCCTCTGCAACCCCCTGTGCCATCGTACCCTGTTCTCAGTTCGAAAGCCTAAGGTTCCTCCCCACCAGAGGACTTAAAATAAGGTTGCAGAGGGGCCAAGCCCTTAGTGAGTGCTGCGTGTGCCCCATATGTGTATGGGTGGGGTGGACAGGGCAGTGGATACCGGTGTCCTGGGTGTGTGTCTGTGTGCTGGCTGGACAGGGCTTCGTGGGAGCCTGGGTCATGATGTGGAGTTCATCAGGGTCTCTGGGGCATTCGTGTGCGCCGTGTGTGTGTGTGTGTGTGTGTGTGTGTGTAGTTGCCTTGTTTGTTTTTTGGTCTTTTTTTATTTTATTGTATTTTTTTGGTTGAACTGTTTTTTAGGAGAGGTTTATTTTTTGGTTTTGGTGCCGAGGACCGAACCCAGGACTTCCAGCTTGCCAGGCAAGCATTCTGCCGCTGAGCCAAATCCCCAGCCCCTCGTGTGTGTGTGTGTGTGTGTGTGTGTGTGTGTGTGTGTGTAAGCTCAAGGTCCGCACGTGCCTTGTGCTGGGTGGCTTGGCACATGTGTGTGCCTGCACCATGAGCATGTGTGCCCCTGGGTCTGTTTTCTGGTTTTTATTTAAGAAACACCTCTGTCCTTCCTAATTCCAGACAGGGTTTGGACCACTGAGCAGCACACATCAAGCCTCTAACCCTGCGCAGTGACTGGGCCATGCGCTTCTCCGTTGTTAAATTTTATGCACGTATCTTGTTCATATTTGAGCCACAATCTCACTGAGTTGCCCAGGCTGGGTTTGAACTTGCACTGGTCCTGCCTCACTCTCCTCAGAGCACTGAGATCACAGGCGTGTGCCACCATGGCCAGGTGGCCTCATTGTTTTGGGCCCAAATTACACAACCACTGTGATTGTTGTTTATCTCATGGTAAGCAAGTGCTAAGACTGTGTGTCTCCTCAAGGGATGGCTCGGGTCGCCATAGCCCCACACTGCTCTGTGGGGAAGCGAAGCTGTATGTGGAGGGAAGCAAGAGGGATGCCGTGAGAATCTGAACTCTATGGGGCAAGGACCATCTGGGCTCGGGGATGCGGCCCTAGGGGAGGGATGAGTGACTCACCCACCCGCTTGTGTCCTGCCAGTGCCTGGCTGTGGTGTCTGTCCCGATCTGTCCCAGTCAGTACCCACCAGGCCCACTAGCCTCCATTGGCCCAGAACCTGTCTGCTCTCTGCCCAGCCAGCCCTGTGACCAACTGCATTCACCTCTTCTGAGACCTAGTGCCTTGGTAGGGAGAAAGAGCTGAAAAAAGCGTGCTTGTGCTCAGTCTCAGCTGGTTCCTCCCTCCCACACCTTCAGGGAAGAGGAGGCCCTGGTTGGAAGGGCTGTCCCGCAGACTGCAGGGAGGAGGCAAAGGGTGGGCTTCCCCAGGCAGCTGTGTCTTAAGAACACCCCTTGCACAGAGGCTCAGCTAGGGGCAGCCTTGGGTGTGAGATGTCACCCTGATGGCCTCCTTAGCTGCCCCAGGAAGGTCTTGAGCAGTGACTGTCCCTAGCTTCTGAGCCTCAGTGGCTCACACATGTATTCTCGTCCCCCGCTTCCCCAGCCATGGATGAGTGCGAAGGGAAGAGGAGGGATCTGGACCTGGGTCCTGCCGCTCTGCTCTGAGCTCCTTCCAGAGTAGGGCAAGAGCTGCGCTGGCAGGGGCTTTCTAGGGTCTCACTCTGCATTTTGTTTCTTTTTCTTTTTTGAAAACAAGGTCCTTCTGGGGTTTTTAGCTTTTATTTTCTTATTTGTAATTTTGTAACCCGTACATAATACGTTCATTCTTACAAAAGAGTCCACTAACACAGACTAAAGAGGAGGACTCCTGCTTGGTGACAACCAAGCCCTGTCGCCCTTCTGGATGAAAGCTGTGGGGTTTGTCTGGGCTTTGAGACAGGGTCTCGCTGTGTAGCCTGGTGATGCCCTCCCTTAGCCCTTGAGTGCTGGAATGACGGGCCTTCTTTGGAGAAAACCATTTTTAACACATTTTAAAAGTGTAGTGTTCTCCACCCTCCTTTCCTGTTTCCAAGTGGTGCCATTCTGGGCAAGGCAAACAGATGGTGGCTTTGCTCTGTTGGGTTCCGTTGGCTTCTCTGGTTGGTGTTAAATAGTATTAGTGCTTTACTTAGAAATGTGTCTCACTCGCTTTCATGTCAATAAACATCTACCTTTTTAGATGCTGCATAGTATTCCAAAATGGGAGCTTCATGAAGCCTTCCCTCAGAGCATGCATTAGATTGTTTGTATATCATTTCTCTCCACTTGTAAGTGCACATGTGTGTGAGAGAGAAAAGGGTCTAGGCAGTGGCATGAAAGCTTCTTGAAGTGCCCTCTTGTGTCCCCATGTGACTGTTTCCCTGTAGGATATTTCTAGATTTCATCTTTGCCGGGCCTGAAGCCATGCACATTTTTTATTTTAATAGATCTGGCCAAGTAGCCCTCTGAAAAGCTTTCACTGGTTCCAGCTTACCAGGACTGACAGTGAGGACCTCTCCCCAGCCACCCAACATCTCCCAGAATCAGGGGTCCTTTGTTCCACTCTGCATCCCGATAAGAGAACAGTGGACCCCCTTCCTTGGAGTCCGTTGATCAACGTGCTTTGGGGGCTTTATCCTTATTTATTAGCACCTTCTAGGCCAGCTGTTCTGAGCCACCTCTCATCTTTCTCTGGGTTATTTATCCTGTTCCTATTGATTCGTTGGGGCTTTTTATATCACCTGCCCTTAAACACATCCTCCCATCCTCCCCACCCCAGTGCCCAGCGCTGCCCAGCCCTCCCGGGACTTCGGTTTTCTTCGGAATGTTTTAATGAGGCGTCAAGCAGCCTCCCCCAGATTCCTGTCGTGGGCCTTCTGGGGACACTCCCTGGTTGTCCAGCTGCCACGCCAGGAAGAAAGCTATTTCAGAGAGAGAGAGAGAGAGGGGGCAACCAGGAAAAATAAAAGGTAGGGTGGGGCTTCTGCAGCCCCCTGGAATCACCTGTAGCTGGAGAGGAGGCAGTTGCTCACTCCACGGAGACCTGGGGCCTTCTAAGCCCCAAAAAGCTCTGCTCCAGGCTTGTGCCTAAGGAGAGACCTGAGGACCCTGCTCTGCCTACCACCCCATTCCCATCTTCATCCTCCCATCCTCTATCCTGCATCCTCCATCCTCCTGGCCCAGCTCAGGCTGCCTGTGAAGATCTACCATGTCCCAGCAGCCAACTCCGCATCCCGCTCAGTCCCACCGCCTGCCCCCACGGCGGCCACGCTGGCTGGCTGCAATGAGAGGCGTCACAGTGCCTCCCGGGCCCGAACACAGGCAGCCTGTTCAGGAAGGCCTGGTGAGGGGGAGGAGAAGTCAGCACTTGTCAGCGGCAGCAGACAGGAGCCGGTCCCAGCCTGCTCAGGCCAAACAGACAGACAGACAGACAGACAGACAGAGGGCAGCAAGGGGTGCAGGAGCTGGCAGTGCAGGCACCGTGGGTTGCCAGCGCAGGTCCCGGGAATGGAACCTGAACGTGGGGTGCAGGAAGGCCACGAAGTCACACAGGCGTCTCCTGTTAGCAAGGTTTGAGCAAGGCTTGTGCTGGCTTTGCTGTAACCGTGCACCACCGTGCTATGGACTCCAGCTGGCGACTCCACTGTCCAGCTAGAGGTGTGGACCAGCCACCATCCCAGCACACTGCCCCCATCCCCACTAGGTGAAGACGTCTGTGCAGGCTGCAGAGAGGCACTTGCTTGGCATAGCAAAGGACTCTGGGAAATGACAGTGCCACTGGCACCAGGGCCCCCACGTGGCTGGGAACTTCCACTTTTTTTTCCTTTCCCAGGGGGCTACTGCCCTCTTTCTAACTGTCCCTTGATGGGGGATGTGATGGGAGCAGAGCATCCCAGCAAGTCCCGGTCACCAGCAGCAGATGAAGAACTTGGAGGGCCGGAGTGAGAGGTGTGGACCTGCCCTGTCCCACAGGATTGAGCGCCAGCCACGTTACCGTGCCAGCTCACATCCTTTGCTGCAGCTCCTCTGCCATGGCCAGGCTCTCCTAGCTCCCACCACCCTCGCTCTGTGGGATCCCGGGGAGCTGAGTTAGGAGGCAGCCCGTGGGGACAGGCATGGGTAGGAAGAGGAGGGCAGGGAGCAGATGGCTTCTCTTTTCTCGGCTCTGAACTAAGGAAGTAACAACCCGTAACTGGGTGTGTTGACCACACATACTGTCTCTGGTGAGATGACAGCTTCTGTGTTTGTTCCTCTGCCTGCCTGGAGCCCTGCAAATGCCTGCTTGATGTTCCAAGCTGCCTGCCACCACCACCACC
>NDGM011195059.1:19629-36966 GCA_002564305.1 Octomys mimax
TCTCCCACGTGTTCACAGGCTGTGTGTATGCTTTGCCACCGAGGGCCACATCGAGGGCCAGTCCTAGGACAGCTGGGCCCTTG
This sequence comes from Octomys mimax, assembly GCA_002564305.1. NCBI lineage: Eukaryota > Metazoa > Chordata > Mammalia > Rodentia > Octodontidae > Octomys > Octomys mimax. The sequence continues at coordinate 19,713 of NDGM011195059.1, forward strand.
GGCATCACAGCCATAATCTGAGACCACAGGGGATACAGGGCACCTGGGGGTAGCACTGGATGGCCCCATCAGCAGTGAGTTTGGACAGAGTGATGCCTGGCCAGGAGCCAGCCCCAGCCCCCTAGGCCTCATCTGAGGCCCCAGATGTGTAATTCATCTCAATGGCTGTGGGTCCAACTCCTCTGCACCCTGGAGTGAGGCCAAGCCCAAGGCACAGGGAGTGTTTGGGCGCAGAAGTAGGGGTGACAGGAAGGAGCTGCCACCTGGAGTGGGGGCATTTTCTTCTTACCCTTGGGAAGAAACCCTCCTTATCCAGGATGACAGCGGAGGGGCCCATTGCCCCCAGGCACAGATTTGAGGCACCTGGTAGTGACCCTAAATCTTATCAAGCCCCAGGCAGATCTCACTCTGAAAGCATTGTACCCAGTGTGCTCCCCTTTTTCCTGCCCCTAGCTCTCCCCAGGATTCCCCAAGCCATCTGGCCTTTGCTGCGGCCTATAGACTCTGTCATCTACCCAGTCTATCCATCTCCCAGTGGAACCTGAAGGTGAGGTACAGGAAGGCCCTGAGGTCACAGGGGAGCCTCCTGTTAGCCCAGGTTTGGGCTGGCTTTGCTGGAACCATGTATCACCTTGCTCTGGACTGCAGCTCCGGCCCAGCTAAAGCTGGGGCCCAGCCACACACTACCCCTGTCCCAGATAGTGAAGACCTCAGTGCAGGCTGCAGAGCGACAACAGGGGTGCCCTACAGAGGGGCCTGGCCTGGAGCACCAGTCAGCAAGGAGGGGGCAGGGAGGGGTGGCTCTGAGGTCCTACTGGGGACAGCCCTGCCCCAAGCATCCTGAGCAGCAGCCCTGTGATTGTCCCGATCTTGGAGGATCATGTGAATCAGTGCCGCAGAGCTGGTGGGTGGTGAGCGTGGGGTTTGTGCTGCAGGCTCCAGGGAGATGGCAAGGGTGTGGATGAGAAAGGGGCAGGCAGGCGGGTGGGTCCCGAAGGAGCGCTGAGGCTGAGCTGCAGAACCCCTTCTCCTTGGGACAACGCCTTCCTGCCTGTCATCTGCATTCATCCTAAAGCCCAGGGAAACCAGGTGCCACAGTGCCTGCCTGTGCTGTCTGCACTCTAGGAGGCTGAGGCAGGCTTGCCAGTTTGAGTCCAGCCTAGAAGACTTAATGATTTGAGACCCTGCCTCAAAAAATGAAGGGCTGGGGATGTACCTTGGTGCAGAGGACCCTGGATTCAATCCCCAGTGCTGCAAACCAAACCAAAATAAAGTAAGAAAGCCCAGAGAGACCAGAAGGAAGGCCACCATCCCTGTAGATGAGTGAAAAGTTGGGGCTCCAAGGGGTACTGGGAGCACATAGACTGCCCCCTCCTGGCAATGGAGAGACTGTAGGAGGGACTGTTGGTCACTTCTCTGCCCTGGCTGCCTCCCCTGTCTCGTGCATCTGCTGTCTTCTGTTGTGGGTGTCAGCAAGAGGGGGCTTGAAGGGTGAAGATGGTAAAGGTTGGGGGCTGACTGATGGCAGGCGTGCTGGGGGCCTTCATGGTAGTGATGGCTTGGGGGAATGGTGTCAGGGAGATATGTGGGCTGTGCCAGTGCTCCCCATGGGACTGGCAGCCCAAGGGGTGCTGGCAGGAACAGAGGAACAGCTTTCCTGATGGCGGTGCTGGGGACATGGTTGTCCCTGGAGAAGTTAGTTGGGTGGCTGTAACCAGGGCAGGGAGGGCAGGGGTCCTCAGTGTCAGAAGACACAGAGAGACTTGGATTAGTCTTGGTGGCCCCTGGAACCAGGCAAGCCTGGTGCCCTCCCTGAGCCCACTGGGCTGCCCGGCTAACTCGGTGGTGACCGTGATGGGAACTGGGGGAGGATGAGTTGTGGGGCTGCCTGCCAGCACGAGGGATGCCACTCCAGCCCTTCCTGGGGTCCCATGGGTGCTGGATCTAATGTCTGAGGGCCACCTCCAGCCCTGGGGACACAGAGAAGCCCAGACTCAGTCGTGAATGTGAACACTGCACAGCATGCCTACAGGAACACGCGTGAAGCTGTGTCCACGGACATGCACACACAGGAGGTGTGATGAGATACACAGTGAATGGTACAAATGTTTATTCCAGTGAAAGACGGATGGCCATTAATTACCTTCAAAAACTGTCCCCTCACTTCAAACACGCTCAGCCAACCGTCCTGCCAATTTCTGCAGGAGCACTGAGCCCTTTTCTCAAAAGTGTGATTCTAAATACCACGAGGGCTGCTGCTGAGTGCCATCTGATGGACATGTAGGCTCATACAAACATGATTCTGTGTCAAAACATGGATCTGGCACCGTGAGACTCTGGCTCTTCCCAAAGTCAAAATGACCATGAGTGAAAAACCTTTCAAATCCACGCAGAACATTGGGCCGCCACAACAGTGCAACTAGAGACAGCAGACTCCAGAGCCGCCTCGGGAAGTGGCAAAACTGGGGTGAGGTATTGGACACGAGGGGTAGGATTTTGAGGGGGATTTGTGACAGTATGTCTCTTATTGCAGTAATTGTTCAATTTAAATGGTCACTGGATTTTCCAATCACACCCCCGGTGTGCGTTCACAGACACACGGGCTCCAGGCCCAGGTTTTCTTGCTGGACGGCACCCACGTGGGAACCCCCAGGAGGGTACATAGCGGCAGAGCATTTGCATGGACACGCGCACGCGCAGACACGCACACACATCCCTCACTAAGTGAAACCAGCAGAGCCAGCCTCGAGCCAGTTAGAGACTCCTTGGCCTAGGAGCCCTTGCTGCTGCCGCCAAGAGACGGTCAATTAACTTCTCCCTGCAGCAAGGCTCCCTGATTGCCACCGCCCCGCCCCCGCCGCCTCCTTCATCTGTCTCCAGCCGCCTGCCTGCGGACTGTCCAGCAGGGGCCGTGGTCCTGCGCTGGTCCTGAGGGAACATAGCCCTAACTTGGGAGGGTGTGCGGGGCATCCCTGGGTCTTGGGACACATTCATACCTGGGGTCCTGCTAAGGCGTGCAGTGCTAGGCTGCTACCTGCATGCGCAGCCCCTCTCCTGAGATGCTGCTGGGCCAAGTGCTCCCCTCTCCCACGATGCTGCCTTTCTCTTCCTTGAGATGATTTGGGGGAGGGGGATTCCCAGTGGGAGTACAGGGTCACAGAAGTTGAAAGAATATCCAAACCAGATGTCACACGCCTGTAATCCCAGCACTGGGGAGGCTGAGGCGGGGGGGATCACTGAATTTGAGGCCACCCTGAATTCTATAGGGAGACCCTGTCTCAAAAATACAAGAAAGAGAAGGTGGTTCATACAGTGAAACAGCAGGCTGAAAGGCCTGTGGCTGAGGAGGGCTCCAGGCCAGAGGTGAGAACAAGGGTGCCACCCTGCAGGCCCGGCAGCATCCCAGAAGATCTAGAGAGACCCTAGGCGAGGAGGCCGAGGCACCCAGTCTTCCCTGGGGAAAGTGCTGACCGGGATGCTGGGCTGGGGTGGAAACTGGTGACTCCCCATTTCCGGGGCAGCTGGGCTTGTCTCTGAGGCTCGGCCCTTCTCCCCAGCCTCAGGCAGGGATGTAAGAACTCACCCTGGACATTCCATCCATTCCCATGTACCCCAAGAGAGCAGGCCAGACAGAGATCGTCAGTGGCCCAGGGTCCAGGGTTACTGGTGGACAGGGAGGGGATAGTCCTGTTGTCCCCCATTGTGTTCTCCAGAGTGAGGACCTTTGGAAAGGAGAGTCCTTGGGAGGGTCAGGCCCCGGGACCCGCTCCTCAGGCCAGCAGTCCTGCTGCTACTTGCAATCTGATCTTTGGCTCTGCAGGTAGATGCAGATGACGTCTTCACCAAAGAGGAACAGATCTACCTGCTGCACCGAGCCCAGGCCCAGTGCGACAAGCTGCTCAAGGAAGTTCTGCGGACGGCAGGTGGGCAGGACCAGTGAGGCTGAAGGCCTCCAAGGAGCTGGGTGGGTTGGGTCCAATAGGGGGCATCATGGGAAGGGGCACCAGACCCTCAGACCCCTTTATCCCCCCTCCACATGTCCTCAGAAGACAGATTGGGAGTGGGTGGAAGAGCCAGGACTGACCAAAATTCAGCAGGGTGGTTTGAAGGCCACATTTCCCCAAGGCAACCCAGGACCTTGTTCAGCCCAGGAAGCCAAGACTGGTCCAGGAGGGAGGAGTCTTTGAAAGACACCACATGATGCATGGTGACACAGGCCTACAATCCCAGCTACCTGGGAGGCTGAGGCAGGATGATCACAAGTTTGCCAACAGCCTGAGCAACTTAGTGAAAATGAAAATTTAAAAAGGCCTGACAGGCCAGTGGTGAGTGCTTGCCTAGCATGACCAAGGCCCTGGGTTAGACAGCCAAGGCTAGGAGGGGCAAAGAAGGCCACCTGACCGAGTGTCTGTGGAGTTGGATGGAGAGTGGTGGGGCAGAAGACAAGAGTGTGGTCATTGCTGTGGGCACTGGAGGGGGAAGGGGCAGCACCAGCCTGACTCCACTTCGCTCAGATCTCTCCTCTCCTCCCCGAGTCCCTGTCCTGCCAGCAGAGCTGGGTCTCGTGTTATTCACCCAGGCCTCAGTGTCTGGTGATGCTCCCGACCTGAAGGCCCCCAGGCCCTGACTGCCCAACCTGTCAGCACACATGCGCACCTGCCTGCGCCCACCCTAGTGCACCCTGTGCTGCATTCATTCTGCACCTGCCAAGCACCTGACTGTCTGGGAAGCACATCCTTGCCCTGGTCTCTGGGCAGGGGAAGCAGAGCCCCATCGTCCAGGGAGGTGTCTGATGCTGGGATCTACCTGGCTCTGCTGCTGCAGCCCAACAGCCACAAATGCCCTGATTTCTGCAGCCAACATAATGGAATCGGACAAGGGATGGATGTCGGCATCCACATCTGGGAAGCCCAAGAAAGAGAAAGTGTCTTCGAAGCTGTACCCCGAGTCCAAGGAGGACAAGGAGGTGTCCGCTGGCAGCAGGCACCGAGGTACGTTAGCTCCCAGCATCCTTCTGAATCGTCTGCCCCATCAGTCATGTGAGTTCATGGGAAAAGGAAGTGGCCACAGCCGCTTCCCCAAGAAGCAGGGCTGGGGCTGGGACGCAGCAGCCCAGGGGACAGCAGGAAGAGCAGCAGGCACACCAGAAGGGATGTGGGCCCCCAGAAGATGTGGTCACCACTACGCCACAAGTTCAGCTATGCAGAGAGAAAGGGAACAGAATCCTGGGAGACGGGAGCAGGGAGAGAAAGGGAGAGACAGAAAGTCACAGCGGGGATGTGAGGCACAGTTTAGGTCTGGGGCTGTTGAGGAGGTACAGGGTTACACGTGGGGAGAGTCATGTGACAGATAGGGAAGCCACAGAGGGGATGGGCCAGGACAGTGGGACAGGAGGGGAGAAGAAGAGGGACTGATCGTCCCTCAGGGAGGTGAGCAGAGACTAACACAGCCCAGGCTGTGGCCACAAGGCCAGTTAGAACCGGTCGGGTGGGCAGCAGATTCCAGATGGGCCACATCTGGGGGCCTGTGGTCACCCTGTGGCTCCCCAGGGATCAGCAGGAATTGTGAGCCTGGCCGGGTGGGGTTGGGAATATGGTGCCCAGGACAGAGAGCCTTTCACCAAGCGGGGCGGGTCCAGCCATCAAGGCAGCCATCCAGGGAGGCTGGAGCGTCCTGTGGTTGGAGGACAACTGCAGTCCCTGCAGGCGAGGAGAGGGGACTAATGGCATGCGGGGGCAGAGTATGTACTATGCAAGGGCTCAGGACCCAAACTGGGGCGTATTACCCTGCTTTGTGATCTCTCCAGTAGTAGCACTTAGCTTTAGGGGACCGGATCCCCCACAAGTGGCCTGGGAGTCTCATAGGAGGCCTCAGCATGACCTTAGAGGCAGGTAGAAGTGCAGGTCAAGCCCAGCTTCTAAATGAGGAAATAGAAATACTGAGTGGCAGCACCAGGGTAAAGCCAGGAACTCTCCGGAAGTCCAGCGGGCCGTAGAAACCACACTGCCTGCCTGCTATCCACAGACAGCCCCTGGAGAAGGTTCCCTAGAGAGCCTCCCCTTGGAGGGGGTCAGTCTGCACACCTGGCCTTCCTCTGGGACACTGGAAGCCAGACAAGGGTCAGCAAGAAGAGAGTGGCTTGGCTGGGTGCGTCACCCAATTCTGTTGGTCTTCTCCAGACCACCTGGAAGATGGGCCAGAGCCAGTGCCTACCGGGCCAGGTGGGTGCAGGCCCAGCAGGAAGTCACAACCCAGCACGTCCTCTCCAACGCTCCTGCTGGATGCTGACAGACCTGGCTGCACTTGTCCCAGGTCTCACGGGGATCCAGTGGTCCCTTGGTGTCCCCTACCCTGTCTTGTCTGTCTCTGGGCATAGGACGTCCCTGCCTGCCTGAGTGGGACTACATCGTGTGCTGGCCGCTGGGGGCTCCAGGTGAGGTGGTCGCAGTACCCTGTCCTGACTACATTTACGACTTCAATCACAAAGGTACGGCTGGTGACCCAGGGCGGTTCCTGGGGTGCAGGGCTTGGATCTTGGGCTCTCTGTCTTTCCTGACCCTCCTGCGACCAACAGGCCACGCCTACCGACGCTGCGACCGTAATGGCAGCTGGGAGGTGGTACCTGGACACAACCGGACATGGGCCAACTACACCGAATGCCTCAAGTTCCTGACCAACGAGACTCGGGAGAGGGTGCGAGCCCTTCCCTCCCCAGCCTGACCACAGAAAGGCAACCCAATCCCATAAGTGACCCCTCCCCCAGTTTCCTCCCCCACCCTGAGCCGGGCCTGACTCTTAACGAAGTTCACCTCTTGAGCCCCAGTTGTTTGACGTGACGGTGTCTCCCCTTCTGCATAGGAGGTGTTTGACCGCCTGGGAATGATCTACACCGTGGGCTACTCTATGTCGCTTGCCTCCCTCACAGTGGCTGTGCTCATCTTGGCCTACTTTAGGTGGGTTGGGTAAGGGGCGGGGCACGCGATGGGCGTGTGGTTGGGGGTGGGAGATGGGCGTGGCCTGGTGAGGGTGAAGTCATGTGGGTGGGGCGGGGTGATGGGGGGGCGGTTGTTTGGGAGTTGGGGCAAGAGTTTGGGTAGGGGCATGGGGCCCTACCCAAAATAGTTTGGTGGCCTGGTGATAAGTGGCCGTGGTTTTGCTCCAGGGCAGTGGTGGTTTGGAAGGTTGGAGTGATTCCGGTGGGCGTGGTTTGGGTGTGGCCAAGGCTTGCACCTAGGGGTGTGAAGCGTCTTGTGCCCTACCCACGTTGTTGTCGCTTGCCCACAGGAGGCTTCACTGCACGCGCAACTACATCCACATGCACATGTTCCTGTCCTTCATGCTGCGCGCCGCCAGCATCTTCGTAAAGGATGCGGTGCTGTACTCTGGCTTCACGCTGGATGAGGCGGAGCGCCTCACCGAGCAGGAGCTGCATGTACTGACCCAGGCGCCACCGCCGCCCGCCGCTGGCTACGTGAGTGCCCGGCCCGGCCACCTCTCCTGTGCACCCTGTGCCTGCAGCCCGCATGCCCAGTCAACACCTACCAGCCCTCCCTTCTGGACCCAAGCCTCAGCTCCACTTCCAGCCTTGCTGCCCAGGGCCCAGGGTCTCGCCTGGGGCCCCTAGACACTGCTCATTGCTGGATAGCGTCTTCTGTCCCAGGATTCCCCTGGGGCGGCCCCTCGCCCGCGCTTGACTGCACCTTCTGCCCCATGTCTGCTCTGCTCTCCCCCGTGCCCAGCCCTGATGTCCTCACCTGAGGCCCCGCTCTCTGGCTAATGTAGCTGGTCTCCTAGGTGGGCTGCCGGGTGGCAGTGACCTTCTTCCTTTACTTCCTGGCCACCAACTACTACTGGATTCTGGTGGAAGGGCTCTACCTGCACAGCCTCATCTTCATGGCCTTCTTCTCTGAGAAGAAGTACCTGTGGGGCTTCACAGTCTTCGGCTGGGGTAGGCAGGCCAGGCCCGGTGGGAAGGGAGAGGGGCAGCCCACAGATAGGACACCCACACAGTCTGTCCTGTCCCCTGGCTGGGAGCTCGCCTGGTGTCAGCTGGACTTAGCTTTCTGCTTACCTCGTGTTAGATTCACTGAGGTGGAGGCTCAACCCAGGAGATGGGGAGGGAAAACCCTCAGGGCCAGGTTCTGCCTGGGATTGACTCATTAGTAGTCTGGACCTAGTCTGCCCTGAGCCCTAAGGGCCAGGCCAGCATCTGTTGCCCTGCCTGGCCCCTCACCCTTCTGGGCTTCAGCAGCCACTCTGGAAAATGGGTTCCTAGGTCTCCACATCCCTCCCAGCCCCTGCCCCCAACGGGTCCTGGGATCCAGTTACCGATAATTGTCCGTTATTGTTGGCAGCTTGGGAGCTTGGCTGGGCTCCTGGGCTCCTGGCCAGGCTGCAGAGGGGTGGGTCTTGTGGCTGGAGCCCTCACTTGGCACCCAGAGGCCCTCAGGTCATAGCCTTGTTGCCTCCTGGCGCATACCCAGCCCCAGGGGCAACCCCCAGAGCTGGGGAGACCTGGCCTGGTCCCAGGAGCTGGCACAGGTGCTAGGGCCTCGAGTGTCGTCTGGGTAGCAACGTGAGGACTAGGAAATACACAGACACTGTAGCCTGGGAATGTCACAGGCCTTTCATACCATACCCAGGGTCACACCCTGAACCTCCAAGGGTGCACCAAGCCTGGGGTTGCAGGGCTCCCTTCCTAGAGGCAAAGCTCCTTCAGAGGCACTGTTAGCCCTCTGAGCTGCCCAGGCTAGAATACGTGGGGCTCCCTGTGACCTCTGGCCAGGGAGGACGCCCCCCATCCCAGCACCTCACCCATGTGGCCCGGGGGTTGTAAGGGTGCAGGAGTTATGTGCATGGGCTTCCTCCAAGTGCAGGCCTGTGAGCTTCTGGGAAGGGGGACAGCTGGCTGAGCATGGGCAAGCAGGTGGCACCTGGTTATTTCACCCCGTGCCCAGCAGGTGAGCATGGCTGCATGTGGAAGACAGACGCAGGTGGGGTACCAAGGCCGCAGTCCCCAGGGGAAGTTGTTAGGCAGTGTATGTGGGACTTGGCTCTGTCTCGAGCCACCCTTGTGCCAAGGGTGAGGCCTGAGTGGTGAGGAAGGAAGCCGGCCGTCAGCCCCTCACACCATGCCCTCTGTGCCCACAGGTCTGCCCGCCATCTTCGTGGCTGTGTGGGTCAGTGTCAGAGCCACGCTGGCCAACACTGGGTATGTCCAGCTGGAAAAGGGGCCCAGGTGCTGACATGGGCCAAAAACACCTCTGGCTCCCTCCTCCCACCTCTGTGCCTTGGCACTCAGTGGCTCCCAATTCCAATCAGGAACCCCTTGGGGGAACGGGACCTATGAGGGTGGCTTCTGGCCTGGCCACACAGGACACCCCCACTCCATTCTGCTGAGGGGGACTGGGTGCTAATGCCTCAACTTCCCCTAGGTGCTGGGACTTGAGCTCTGGGCACAAGAAGTGGATCATCCAGGTGCCCATCCTGGCCTCTGTTGTGGTGAGCAGGGGTGGGCTGTGGTATGGGTGTGGGCCCCAGGGACACCACTGACAAGGACATACGGAGGCTTCCCTGGATCCTGGGGAGCAGAGAGCCCTCACTCAGCCCAGATGGGGAGCAGGGCCTCTCAGACATGAAGTGGCAGAGCCCATGGAAGGCTGTGGGTGACAGAGCCCCTGCCACATGCTGTGGAGGTGCAGCCTGCAGATACCACCTTTCTCTCCCTGCAGCTCAACTTCATCCTCTTCATCAACATCATCCGGGTGCTGGCCACCAAGCTACGGGAGACCAACGCAGGCCGCTGTGACACTCGGCAGCAGTACCGGTGAGGCTCACCTTCGGTGTTCCAGTTCCTTGGAGTGGGCACAGGCTTCAGAGCCTCTGATGGCCAGCAGCACACACGGGAGGACCGGCGCCTGCAGCTAGCTCACCCTACCTCTGCCCCCATCCCTGGGCCCGCCTGACATCCCCTGCACCAGAGCTAAGGACTGTGAGGGTGGGACAAAGGCTTCCTTTCAAAGAGCTGGTAGCAGGGAGGGCCAGTGAGGATCAGCAGGAGCAGAGAGCCCAGGATGGGCGGACTCATGACTTGGGATAGCTCTCAGAACTAGGGAGCCTGGGAAAGCTGTGCCTCGCGATGGCCTTTGGGGTGGGGTGGGTCCTCCTTTCCTGCCCCTCGGTGTGTCTGGGGCCTGGGCTGGCAGGCAGAGTGGCCATGCTTGTGAGAGGCAGAGCACACCTGACGTGCCTGCCCTGTGGCCAGGAAGCTGCTCAAGTCCACGCTGGTACTCATGCCCCTCTTTGGCGTCCACTACACCGTCTTCATGGCCTTGCCCTACACTGAGGTCTCAGGGACTCTCTGGCAGATACAGATGCACTACGAGATGCTCTTTAATTCCTTCCAGGTGCGGTGCTGGCCCTGGGCCTGGGGTGGGGTTCGGGATGGGTGATTTCTCAGCCCTGATACCACACGCTTCTCCACAGGGATTTTTTGTCGCCATCATTTATTGTTTCTGCAATGGTGAGGTAAGCAGCAGGCAGCACTGCGGTGGGCAGGGGCCATGTCTTCTGCTTGTCCCTGTGCCCTTTCTGCCCAGTCTTTATTCCTCTAAACTACCCAAGGATGTTTTCAGGGCAGAGACGGGTCTTGTAAGATTCAGGCCCAGGGTGAGCTAGGGTTTGGGATCTCTAGTCTCTGTTCCCAGCCCCTGTGCAAATTCTCTAACCCAGACTTAGGGTGCAGCCACCCTTGGGACACTGAAGCCTTGCGGATTTTGCGTGGCTGGTTGCCTGTCACTGGGCAGTATCTGTGTGGCATTGGACCTGGCCTTGCGGTTGTTCAGTGATGCTTCATTCAGTGTTGCAGGGGCATTACAGGGGCAGGGAGGGGACACTTGGAGCTAGTGGCACCGTGGCAGAGAGGCAGAGGCAGAACTGACTGCTGCCTTTCTGCTACCTCCAGGTGCAGGCTGAGATCAAGAAATCATGGAGCCGCTGGACACTGGCACTGGACTTCAAGCGCAAGGCACGCAGTGGGAGCAGCAGCTACAGCTATGGCCCAATGGTGTCTCATACGAGCGTGACCAATGTCGGTCCCCGAGGGGGACTTGGCCTGCCCCTCAGCCCCCGCCTGCTGCCCGCTGCCACCACCAATGGCCACTGCCAGCTCCCCGGACACACTAAGCCAGGGGCCGCAGCCCTTGAGGCGCTGGAGGCCACAAAGGCCGCCACAGCCGCCCCCAAGGACAACGGGTTCCTCAGTGGCTCCTGCTCAGGCCTGGATGAGGAGGCTTCAGGGCCAGAGCGGCCACACCCACTGCTGCAGGAAGAATGGGAGACGGTCATGTGATGGCGCCGGGTGGACCTGTGGGTACAGGCAGCCAGACCCATGGACTGAGTGACCAGTGGTTGGGTGGCTGCCCACTCAGGGCTGGGCCAGGAGAAAAAATGGGAAAAGAGAAAAAAGAAAAAAAAAAAAAAAAAGGAAAAGGAAGTGTTGTGTGGCTTCCTGTGGTCTGAACAGGGGTTCACTCCAAGGAGGGAGGGGTCTGGGAGCCACAGAAGAGTTTGGGGAGCTCACCCAGGAGTCTCATCTGTTAGCAAGATCTGGGCCTGCAGAGGGTTGGTGGTGCATACCTGTCATCCCAGAACTGGGAGGCTGAGGCAAGAAGATCACTGGGAGTTCAAAGCCAGCCTGGGCTACATAGCAAGACTCAAAAAAGGGGAAAGGAGACACTAGTGAGGATCCCACAGGAATCTGGACTGAACTTGTGGCCCTTCCCTTGCCACTGTTGCCACGTTAGCTGTTCTCTACCCTTGGACCCAGGTCCATAGGAGACTAGGCACCTTGGATGAACTCCTGCTGAGGCCCCTGGGATGACAAACAAGTGGCAGGAGAGCGCCAGGGCCAGCAGGGAGGTGGGCTGGGTCCCTGTTGGCTTGGGCCGTGGGGGTCAGGAGTCTGAGCAGTGGTCTGAGCAGTGAGGGCAGTCCCCGAGTATCCACATGGGACAGCCACTCAATTCCCCTGCAGCCCTCCTGCCCCAGTGTGACGCAGGCCCCACCAAGCCAACCCAGTTCACAGCAGCCCCAGGTCATAGCCAGAACACGGCCTCCACTCATGCCCAGCCCTGGGGACAGCTCTGCCTCTGGGGGTCTGCCCAGGTCTCCTCCCTCCCACCTGAGCTGGCTTTCCTCGGGGGGCCCCAGCCTAGAAGGTCCCTCCCATCCTCTGACCCATGTCCATCTCCTGGGGCCAAATGAGCAACGTGAGGTATAGGACTTGGAACTCACTGAGGCCATGCTGCAGGCCCTGCCATGCTTGCCATCTGGAGGACTTGGTCCCTCCTAGTGCTGTGGTGACCTGCAGGGGACAGCAGGAGAGGCAGAGGCTGGGTGTCCTGAAGTGGCTGCGTGGAGAGATGAACTAGGGAGGTCAGCAAGGAGCCTGGAGGGGTGCTGTTTGGGGTTCAAGTGACCCCCTACCAGCCCTACTCAGCTTTGGGATTGCCAGACACTGGCCTTCAGGGCCATGTACTGCCTGCCCCAGTGGGCTGGGCCTTGTGGTCACATCTCCCATTCACCCTGATACCCTCAGACCCAGCACTTCCTGGTTGGGCCCCTCAGATGCCAGGGCACCTTCACTTTGGTGGACCCCACCCCCAGGGCAGGGCTTTGCTTCCACTTCAGATTAACTGGATCATTTATGGGGGGAGGTTAGGATTCTTTATCTTCTTTGGTTTAGAAGCTCTCATCTCGGAGATAGCTCAACGAACTAAGCACCTGCTTAGGCAAGCGCAGGGACTGGGGTTCAATCCCCAGTGCCTCATGCTGTGCCAGCCTCACCCCCAGGCCTGCTGAGCTGGCCACTGAGTCCAGGCATGGTGGTGCATGCCTGTAATACCAGCACTGGGGAGGCTGAAAACAGGATCACTACAGGTCTGAGCTGTGTAGTGAGAACCTGTACCAAATACATAATTTTTTTTTTTTTTAGAAAAAAAAGCTCCCATCTCAGGCCAGGGCCAGGACTTCCCCTTCAGAGTGGGCACCCCAACAGATGCCTGTGACAGGACTAGCCTCTGCGAAGGAGACTGGGACTGCAGCCTGGCCAGCCTGCATGCAGGGGCCCTATGCCTGCTCTGGCTGTCCAGGTGTTGGCAGAGGCGGTGGGAGCCCTCAGCAGGCCTGGCAGGCACTCAGGACCCTGTTTGCCTTGAGCAGTGGCTGGAGCCAGGTGGTCACTTCTCCCTTCAAGGCCCCAGGGCCCAGCCAAGCCACAGGGAACACGTAAACACAGGTCGGGAGGGTGGCAGCAGGCAGGAGAGGCACACCAAGAGACCTCCATACCCCAGGGGGCTTGATCCAGCTCCCACCTGACCGGGATGTGGACAGGCTGCTTGTCTGGCTGGCTTCCCACGCTCAGGCTTAGGAGAAAGATCTCTGTGACAGGGTAGAAAGCTGGTTTTCTTTTTTGCGACGGGATCTCACTAAGTTGCTCAGGCTAGCCTTGAACTTGTGGTCCTCATGCCTCAGCCTCCTGACAGCCTGTTGGACAAGGACCTCTGAAGACCCTTGGAAGGAACAAGACCCATCTCGAGGGCAGTGAGCCAGCCTGCAGCCGCAGCTCAGAGGGAGTCCTGGGGACCCAAAGGCTGAGCCAGGGCTCAGCTTGGAGCGGGCAGTATGGAGCTCCACATGCAGCCCTCACTCTGGAGGTGCACTAGAGGAGCCCTAGGCAGAGTGAAGGAAGCTGAGCTCTGGGGAATTCAAGGAGCCATGACCCCGCTCTCTCCAGAGATATAAAAGGGTCCATTCCTGCTCCAGGGTGTTCAAGGGGGCACAGCCCTGTCCTAGGATCTGGGTTCTGCTGTGGTTTCACAGAGAGGTGCACACCTGTAATCCCAGCTGTGCTGGAGGCTGAGGCAGGACAATCACAGAGATTATCCTGTCTCATAATTTAGAAAACATTCTGAGGACTGGGAATGTGGCTCAACACAGCATATGCTTAGCATGAGCAAGGCCCTGGGCTGGATCCCTAGCACTGCAGCAGTGGCTGTTGAGGACCCAGTGGGGGCTGCAAGGCCAGGTCGGGTCCAGCTCCCTGCCCCTGGTGCCTCCTCAGCCAACTGCAGAAGAATGATGCCAGCCTCCCGAGTAGCCAGCTGGAAATGGACCAACCATGGCCAATGAAAACAGACCTTGGCTGGGGTAGGGGGAGGTGCTGGTGGCCTGGCCAGGCGGAAGGGCCTCCAGAGTCCACAGGGGCCCTGGCCAGCTGGCCAAGGGTGCATGCTGTGTGGCCCTGGGGAAGCCACCTATGCTCTCTGGGCTTCAGCTTCTCCAAGTCCCCAGGCTGGGATTTAGCCACCTAGACAGGGATGCTGTCCTTCTCTTGGGCACATCTGAGAACTTCAGGACCCAAGACCAAGAAGTCCCCTCCCTCTGTAGTGTCACAGCCACACAGGTGTGGAGGCCGAGAGGTGTGAGAGCCTATCTTGCCAGGGGAATGGGGTCAGCACGCAGGGATGGCTCCAGGCAGGGAAGCAGCCAGGGCTCAGGAGGCAGGAGACCAGCGAACTCCTTTCTGGCCCCAACTCCCTCCGGGTGGAAGGGAAGAGCAGGCAGGTTTAGGAGGCTGGAGGCCAGGCCCAGGGATGCGGGCAGGGAGAGCCACTGGGGAGGGGGTGGCCTGTAATCCTGCTGGGAGCTCTGAAGACATGTGCCCCACTGCAACCCCCAGGATTTCTTCTAACTTTGCTTCTCAGGCACAGGAGGGTAGGATAAGCTTAGGCTACAGGACGAGCTCCGGGGAACCCAAAGCCCCTTTTCGCCCCTGTGCATCCCGTCAGACCCATTCCCCATTCCCATCCCGGCCTGGCCCATGAGGTGTTCTGCCAACTCTTCTCTGCCTGCCACACTATGGTCTCCTCTGTCCCTGTCCCCACACCCTCCAGCAGTGGTGAGGGAGGGGCAATCGTGGCAGTGTGGACCACACCTTCCCCGTGGCTGCACTGTCATTCTAACTGCCCAACAAGCTCACCTACATCTGCAAGATGTAGGATGCTGTGTGTGTGTGTGTGTGTGTGTGTGTGTGTGTGTGTGTTTGCAGGAATGTACGTGCTGTATTTGTGTCCATGTCCATGGGTCCATTTGTACTGTACCTGTGTGTGTGCCATGTATATGTGTCTATGCATATATATAAGTATACTGACCGTGTGGTCACCATTGTGTCTATTTTTGTGTGTCTTTCTGTGGACATGTGTGTGTGGACCCACGGTCTGTAAATGCCGCCTGTGGGTGGAATTTGGCTCCCAGACACATTTGGTTTGGCCCTCACAGTATTTTCAACATCTTGAGCCAACATTTAAAAATCAGGATATTTCACATAAAAATTCAGCTTTCCAGCTTCTCTGAAAAATTCAGAAGCCCTGGCAGCCCTGTCTGTGTTCCCATGAGGCCACTCTGCTCCCGAGCCATGTGGCTGGCCCTGTCCTCCTGAAACCTGGCCCACTTATCTCATGCTGAGCACCTTCAGAACAGCGGGATTGGGGACCCCAGAGCCTGTGGTCACCAGTGGACAGGAGCCTGGCTCCTGGGGTGTGCGTGCGTGACTGTATGTGTAGGCGAGGTCGGCCTGTGCACAACAAAGCCGTACATGAGGCAAACCTGTGTGTGGCAGTGTGTTCACAAAAACTTCTGTGTGTGAGGTGCTCGTGGGGGCGTGTGTGCAGACATGCGTGCGCACGTGTGTGCATGTGGGGTGCAGCCACGTAGAGTGTGTGAACCACTGTGGTCTGGCATGCTCTGCACAGGGCCTCTTCTGGCCTTTGAGGGAGAGTCAGACTCCTGGCTTCTGGCTGGGCTGCCTTGTGGGAGGCACTTCTGTCTTGGTGCCTGCTAGAGGCCTGAGTAATGGGAACATTTAAAGAAAGCCAGTAAATCCCCACAGAGGGGGCAGGTTAACCGGGAAACTCAGCCCAGACACCCTGCCCGGTCCACGGCTGCTGGAGCCCAAGGCCAGCCCTGAGCATGGGGAGGAGGTGGCCATAGGCCCAGCACACACACCCATGTGCCCTGTGGGCTGCCTACTTCCACCCCCATCTCATCTTCGGGTCCCATTTTGACAGTGTGGCTCCCTACGGTGTTTGGGGCAGGTCCAGGGCCACAGGTCCTGAACTCCAGGGGTGCTGTCCCAGCCAGGCCAGTGGTCCACAGCCCAGGGGTTTTGTGCACAGACTCCAGGACATGCAGGCTCTCCTCAGCCCAAGGAGGGTGAGCCACAGTAAGCTAACAGCCCAGACAGTCCTCCGGGCTGGGAAGGCACTGAGGGCTAATTGGATCCTGCTCTGCCCAGGCACGGCTGCCAGCCACTGCTCTGGGTCAGGTGGACCACAGCCCATGCAGGGTCATCTAACAACCAGTCACCTATGTGAGACAGAAATGGGGTGATGTGCTTCTGCAGATGCTCTTAGCATGCAGCAGAGTGACCTGTTCTCCAGTCCCCACACCCTGGCATCCCATGCTGCCCCCCAGTGGCCATGTGAAGAGTGTCTCCCGGATGGCTGAGCAGCTCTGAGGAGGCTGGGGGTCCAGGGGATCTCAGGCAGCAGGAGGGGTTGTGGTGGGGACGAGGTCCTAGGGGCTGGTCTGAGGTGAGGCAAAGGAAGGGCCAGGAGGCCAGCTCCTGGAAGGCAGCACTGTCACTATGTCACAGGGTATCAGCTACACTAGACCTGTACCCAGAACAAGGCAGCCTCTCTAGAACATGTCGAACAGTGAACAACTCTCCCAGCAATTTATGGGGTGGGCAGGTCCCAGACCCGCAGGGAGGCTGCCTGCAGGTGAGGGGCATCTCGCCAATGGAGCCTGAAAGGTGGTGGCACAGAGGTCCACAGGGCTTAGGCTGAGGCTGGATGTTGGTTTCCCTTGCAAGGCCACTGCTCCTCACTACGGTCACAAAGTCCTGTGCTGGGTGTATGCTGCCTGCTCATGTGACCCCACATGACACTTCTTCCCAGAGCCTGGGGTGGATGTCTGTGTGCACTACCCCTGAGCAGAACCCTAGGTCCTTTCTCCCTGCCTGCCCTTTAGGCCTGGGTGTTTTCTTCTGGTTTTGGACGTAGGATCTTACTGTGTAGCCCTGGCTGGCCTTGAACTTGAAGCAACCTTCCTGCCTCCCAAGAGCTGTGATTACAGGCTTGCGCCTCCACACTTGGCTGACCCTGGATCTTTTTTTTTTTTTTTTTTTTTTTTG
>NDGM011195067.1:0-11888 GCA_002564305.1 Octomys mimax
AGGGAGGAGAGGCAGCTCTCCCACACACTCACTGGGCCTGGGCTAGGACTGGATCTGGGGGTTGCCAGAACGCAGCAGAAATTTCTACTGGGTGGGCGGGGTGGGAGAGGTACTGTAGTGTTGGGGGGGCGTCCCAAGGGGGTGGAAGAGGGTTCACTCACACTGTGCCTGGGCTGGGACCACTCCACAAGTTTTTATATGCCATGTTTTCATTACCTTTCACTTCAAAGTATTTTCTAACTTGTAATTTGATTCATTTGCTTCCTTATTTCTTGTTGTTTAGAAGTATGTTTCAAACATATTTGTATTATTGGTTTTAAGCTCAATTCCACTATGACTAAAAACTGTTTCATGTCTGTCAATTTTTATATCTTTTGTATTTGCTTTAAGATCTAGTATGTTATCCATTTTAGAAGCTGTTCTCTTTACAAAGGGAAACAAAGTTTTCTGTGGCTATTGTCAGGTTTTATAGGCAGTGGCAATGGCTGCAGTGGAGGAGCGGTGGAGAAACAAAAATACAAAGGCGAGGGAGCTTTTATGAACTCTGAAGACACCGAGAGGACTGAGGGCAGGGAGATGGGCAGATCCTCTGACCGGAGACAGAGAGCCTGAGACTTTCTGGACTTTGGCTGGGCAGACTTTGAGGCGTCCAGTTCAGTGACACACGAGGAGCTGATTGGGGGTCCTCGTGTGGGCAGGAAAGGGGAAAGGAGGTTGTGTTCAGGGCTGGAGTGGGGAGGAAGGAGGGAGTGGTCATGGAGAGGAGGAGCCACTGCTTGGGGGTTCAGCTGTGTTGACTCAGGGCCGTGATAATTCAGCAGTTTGTATTCATGGCATAACCTACCAGTTGTTGGATGCAACGCCATGAAAAGACAATAAATTTTATTAGCTTTGCTCATCGAGAGCCCTTCAGATTTTTAATCTGCATGATATATGTGCTACTGAGATACTTGTTAAGTATTAACTGTTATTATAGACTGGTCTATAATTTTGTTTATATATTTTTAGGCTATTTCTAGTTATTTCAATTTTATTCATTATGATTTCTTCACACTGCGAGTTACTGAAAGGTGTATTACTTGCATTTTTACCCTTTTTACTGTGAGAATAAGGCAAATATTTTTCTTAAAAAGAGCATTACTCGGGTAGGTGTGTTTTGCTCTGTGTTTCCTCTGATGCCTCTCTTGCTGCTATTCTGTAGATTTCAAAACAAGCTGCAAGCTTTCCAGCTAAACCAATCACAGACAGATGAGCTTCTGGCAGTTCCCAATACTTTGATTCCATAGTAAATTAACCCAAACCCTTACTTCATATTTAAATATTGCGCACACTGCTCTCTTTTTCTTCTCTCTGTGGATTGGGTGACTTGAATTTTGCCAACTCTTATTGGTCTTTGGGTACTAGTGTATGACTTTAATCTAAAATCTTGGTGTTTTATACTCTAGGGATAACCTGACTTCATTCACTGAAATGACCTCATGTCAAAGTGAATTGAGATGCGTGATTCTATCAATAAATATGAGGAAGGAGTATATTTCACTTGCTTTCCAGCTCCTAGTTTTTGAGGTAAAATATGAATCCTTTTTATAATGCATGTTGCAAGTTTTCTTTTAAACTTTTTTTTAACAGTCTTGCTTGGTAGACATCCTGCTTCCTTTAGAAACATCCGTAATTTGGAGCCTAAACTTGATGTAAATTTGATTTCAGTTTATATTCAGAGAAGTTTTATAGAATTTTGGTGGTCGGCAAAGGAATTACTGAGCTAGATACATCACAGCTTCTGTGCTGTGTGCAGATAGTTACTAAATGTGAAGAAGGAATTACTCTCTCCTGCGCACATATTCTGAGCAATTAGGCTAAGTGCCAGCACCGTTAAATGCCAAATGCCTATAGGGAGGGTTGTTACAGGACTTAGCAACCAACCCTTGGCTCACTTACCAGAGGGTGGCACTCCAGGCTTCCTGATAGCTGTGCCAGCCTGGCTGAGACTCAGCAGCTTCCACTGGGCAACTTCTGGCTTCTAGACGCTCTCTCCAGCACTGCCTCTGTCGCTACCCTCCCAGCCCATCTGCCCTCCATCTGTCTGCCACTTGAGCAGCAGGGCACAGTTGAGGGCAGCCTACCAGTTGAGTCAGAACACCCAGCTGACCAAGACATGCCATTAACCTTTCCTGTGTCTCTACCACCACTGCCCCCACCTCTTCTCCAGCTTGGCAACTTGAAAAGAAAGGGCTGCCAGTTCCTGTTTCATGACATTTCAGAGCCTCCATTCACAGGCTTCTCGACTGCCCTAGAGCTCAAGGAAACGGGGCATGACAGTAGGCTAGGAAGACTCACTCAGGGGTTTATAGACATCCAGACACCCCTGGCCTGGACCCAAGGAATCTTAGGGAACAAGAGGAGCCTTTGTACCTCCAAAATTTTATCAACGCAAACTGAAATCTGGTCTGTCCTTTTCCCAACCCACCCTATTCTCTCTCAATCCCAAAACTACCACAGTGGAATATGTTTGAACAATTTGACTTTTATCCAAAAATGAAACTCTATTTGTTAGAGCTAAGCACTTGGTCCAAGATTCTCTAATTCTTTCTGTGGGAACTGCAATTGACACCCCCTCCCCAAGCTCCCACAGAGGAAGCAGATGGAGATCTTGGCGAGGTCCAGAAGTCCAGGACTTGGACAGGTTGAGAGTTCTGTTTGCCAGGCTGAATTGCCTGTAATTAAAAAGCTTATCCTTCTTCTTTTTTGCACTCCTGAACATCTGACGAAACAACAGAGTATTTAATCATCCATAGAAACAAATTCTTCCAAGTCAGTGAAAACCTGCCTGAGAAGCCAGGGCTTACCTGGCAGAGAGGAGCCTTGTAGCTAGGTAGGATGAAGCCTTAAGCTTTTCTCTGAGGATTTTATGTACCCCATTTTAAAGGGCAACAAGAACAATCAGGATTCTCTGTGAGGGTTAGGGTCAAAACATGCAATCCTCCTCTATCTTTTCTCCTCTATTTCCTTCCTGCATCTCCTTGACTCTTGCCTACAATAAATACTCCACGACTTCTTGGTCTTGTTAGTGGCACTTAGTGATGCAAGATTATTAACGTTTATCTGGTTTCTAATAGAAAAAGGGAAATACATTGGTTACTTTTTCTCTTTGCTGACACAAAATTAAGGAAGGAAACGTTTATTTAGGTCACAGCTTGTGGAGGTTTCAGTCCATAATCAGCTGGCTCCAAGGCAGGGTGGCTGGCACAGGGGCAACTGTTCATGGCTGAGGAAGACAGCAGAAGCAGAAGGTGGGGGGACTGGCCTCTTTTCCTCCCTTATGTTGTACCTGGCTACCTGGCCACACCGTCTCCTTGCCTGTCTCTTGCATATGCTCTGGATGTTTACAAAGTGAGGGCCCTGGGCCCTGCTGAGGCACTTCATTAACCTTCCGAAGATCTCAAGTTGGCACAACATATCAAACACTACAGAAAATAATTCATCAGTCTCAACATTTTAATGTGTGACGAGCTAGCTTGATTCATTCTGGTCTAAATTGTGTTAATAGCCAGCTTTTACTGACATTGGAGAACTGAAAACAAAGTGACGTGTAACCACTTGTTGCTCCTGAGGTTATAAAGGCGCTAGGGTAGCATCAGAAATCACAGTTTCTCTAAAAATCTTCTGAAAGAGGTAGGTGGCTGGGATTTTTTTTCCCTTTAGAAGCTCTTTTATATAGTGTTGGTAATGCCCAGGGCAGAAGCAGAGATAGTAGTAGCAGCAAGCTGGTGGCCTGCCTGTGAGGAGAAATGAGGGATGTGTGTGCGTGTGTGTGTGTGTGTGTGTGTGCAGTTGTGGTAGCAGAGACCATTGCAAGACTTGCTCACGTGCTGACTTCCCCAGGAAGCAGGCAGGTGCCACTTTTGAGCTCTTCGCTGGGCAGCTGAGCTGTGTGCTGCTGTGGGGGCTATTGGTCCTGCAGTCACACCGACTCTCACAGTCCTGACTCTAGCTCCGAAATCACACCGTGGAAAGAGCCAGTATACGTGGGTACGTGGAAAGAGCTGGCATGGGTGGCTGTGGCTGTGTGAGCTCTAGAAACAGCAATGGGACAGAGGCTGTATTTCCTCAGGGAAAGCTTTGGCTTCCCAAATGGAGACTTCCTAGAAGACTGTGGAACGTGATTATGGTCAGTCAGCCCAGCTTGGAGCCATGCTGAGGGGAGAGCAGCTGTAGCTGCGCTGTCCCATATGGTCCATGAGGGTGTGGGGAACATGAGGGTGCAGTGTCCAGGAGGATGTTGTGTCCAGGAGGGGGTGGTGCCCAGGAGTGTGCATTGTCCGTAAAGGGGCAGTGTCCATGAGGGGGCAGTCTCCATCAGGGTGTGGTGTCCAGGAGGCACTGCCAGGCACTCTCAGGTCCTCCTGCTCCCAGTCATTTATGCAACTTCTATTTCTTACAGTTTAACACACGGGTCTGTCTTCTTCACCCTCACACACAATGAGATTTAGTAACCCACTTTAATGAGGCAATTACGTTTTGACTCCATTATGTGTAATTACACACTCTCTTCAATTGCTCAGCTGAGGCACCCTGGTGTTGATGTCTTCCTGGCACTCACGTGCTGGGCCCTGGGGCCAGCCAGGCGGATGGCTGTGCGCACGCTCTGTTCCTTCTACTGCCCCTCCTGTGGTTCACAGGTGGCTTAGTGCTGCCACAGGGCAGAGACTATTGCCATTTCCTGGTCCACCTGGTGGGGCTCTTCATCGCCGCGTGGGTGGCCTACGTTTTCTTCATCTGCTTTCTGTGCTGGCAGGATTATTTATCCAGGCCCCAGAGCCCCCAAAACAAGCCTTGCTACAATCATAGCCATGCACTTTGGTCTGCTGTTTTTTCCTTTTAGTCATTTGTGCTTTCCGTGCCTGAGGAGAAGGAGGAGGAGGAAGCTCTTGATATCCCCAACCGGCTTTGAATGCAGTCTCCAGGGCAACTTGTGGAAAGAAACTTAATTATGGGATACCTGCTTCATTCAAAAATAATGTATCTTAATTTATATGTTAGTCACAAAGTATAATAAAACAGAACATACTTTGCTACCCCACTTGATAACCAGAATATTCCCAGTACCCCTGCAATCTACATATGAGCAACTATCCTGTGCCTGACTCCCTTCAGAGGAGACCGCTTGCTAAAATTTTGTCCTTTCTCTTCATTGATTGAAGGTTTTAGTTCATATTATTCATTATGACTTATTATTGTTATTCTCTAGAGGTTTTTCTTGCCTTGAATCTGACTAAGCTGTAACTATCCAATAGGCAGCCCCTATCACTATTTTTTAATTTAGTATATGGTTAAAGGTTCATATCTCAAATAGTGTGTGTAGAGTGGTGGTTCATTCCTCTTCACTGTTGTATAATATCCCACTAAATGCCAAGTTATCTATCCCCTCTCCTATTAAATAAATGTTTAGGTTTTACTGGGATCTTTTATTTTTTGGCCTGAAATCATTTAGTGGGAATTTTGTTCACATTCTGAACATGTGTACACTACTGTGTACACATGCTGGTGTAAGTGCATGAATATTTCTCTGTCTTGGGTATAATATCTGAGCTGAAGGGAATAGGGGTGATTAAGATTGTAAGAGTACCGAATTGTTTTCCAAACTGACTGAGCTGATTCACTCTTTCTAATTGAGCAGCAAGCATCCTCTGCAGTTTTCCAGATTCCCAGTGTTTTATAACCAATCTGTGTGCGGCCTTGTGACACCCAGTGTGGTTAAGAGCATTATTTGAAGATGAAGTCTAGCTGTTGGCTTGGAAATTCAGTTATTGCGAAGCCTATTTTCTTATCAGCAGAGTGAGATTATCAGTTCCAGGATGGTACAGTTTTAAAGGGATAATTAAAATAATCTGTGCAAAGTCAAATAATTTGGAAGAACAATCATGTCCAATAACTGCTGGTAATTACTATTTTATGTTAAAATTAAGAGGAGTAGAGGGAGATATCTGAACACAGCACTTTAATGGTCTGGATGTTTGTCTCCCCACCAAATTACATGTTGTAATCAAAGCCGCAAGGTGGTTGTATCAAGGGGAGCCGCAGGAGATGACTGGGTCATAATGATGACTGCCCTTGTGAAGGAGATCAGTGCCCTGGCACAAAAGAGGCGTGTGGGAGCTTGTTCATTCTCCCACATGATGGATGGTGAGGAAGTGCTGACAAGCTTGGAGCAGCGAGCAGCCCTCCCCAGCTGATGGGCTGGCAGCACCCTGACCTCAGAGTCCTAGTACACAAAACCATGAGCAATACACTTGTGTTGTTTACAAGTTATTCGTCCTGAAATTTTGTTTGCTTTTATTCGATTAAACCCACAGCCTCATATGCTAAGCAAGTGTTCTGGCACTAAGCGCTTGTTAAATGTATTTTTTTCTTTTGGACCAGGATCTCATTAAACTGTCAAGGCAGGCCTTGAACTCACAATCTTCCCATTTTAGCATCTGGAGTGAATAGCTAAGATATTAATAGTTATTGCCATTCTCCAGAATCACTGAGCAAAGTTCACTGTCAAATTTGTTTTAAGAGGAATGTTCAAGAATTAATTGTAAAGGTTTATTTTTAATGAAAAAGCCTTAAGATCTCAGCTTTCATTTCTTCCAATCAAGTTTTAATTACTGAAAAGTTTAGTAACAACTGAAGCATGTTATTACTACGCTCTTCATTGCTGATTTTTTTTTTTTTAGAAGCATTTCCCCTGCTTCATCACCTTCTCTTCTTGTCTGTACAAGACCTTGCTTGACAGCATTAAGCCTCTTTTGCTTGTTCCCTTTCATTCCAAATAAAAACAAAACTCTGTTCTCTGGGGCTCCCGCACTTGCTGCTCCTTGGTAGCTGTGCCTGTTGTTGGAACAGGCTGCAGGCAGGGAAATCCATACAGACACATTTGGAACTGCTACACACCGTCACCACCCAGTGGGCAGAAGGGAGAAAGCCTGCCACCACCTGAGGTCACTGCATAAGGCTGTTGGGCAGAATAGCTGCCCCCAACAGCTCAGCATATCACAGATCCAACTGTCCTTTTGATTTGTTTTTTGCAGATACTGAAAGATACTCACACCATTCAAACCCATCGCAAAATTCCCTGTGATTGCTTTATATAGCATCTTAACGTCACCCAGGTCTGTGCCCCAGAGGCACATGGCTGGAGTTACCTGTGAGGTCATCAGTCCCTCACCCTCATCCCAGGAAAGCGTGGCCTGCTGCTCAGGCCTGTCACGTGGTCACCACTGTGAGCTTGTGCTGGGCCCTGGGGCAGTCATGGAAGTGCACTGTTTCTGAGGACAGTCGCTGAGATGGACAGTCCTTGAGGTTAGACATTCTTGGTCTCCCCCCACATAGAGCTGTTTCCTTGGGGGAGTGTGTTTTGCTCCATCTGCCCTTCACCTATTCTCCTGAGGAAGGTGAGACACATGGGAGTCTACCTACATCTCCATGTAGCACTCTTCCAAAACAATGTCCTGGAAGCTTAGTTGCATGGAGTAACTGAAAGCACATATGGTCTTGCAGTTACTGAAAATGGTGGTGTGGCCTCTCACCCACCCTCCTGTCTGTGCAGCCTGCCCTCTCGTGAACAGTTCAGCACATTCTGGGTACTGTACTTAGTGTGGGGGCAAAAGTAGTGAGCAAGGAATGGAGAGGAGGAGCCTGCTGCGGAGAAAAAAGAAAACCTCCACCTTTCTGCTTCACACTGCCTCAGATATGAAGTCTGAAGGGCTTGGCCTCTTGCCCAGGGGTCAGGCTCCCCCGAGCATCCTGGAAGGCCCTCTCTTCTCTGGTGGCACTGCTCTCCACAGCAAGCTTAGTGCTGAGCGTGAGCAGACCCTGGAGTCTGGGTCCCTAGAACACAGCCCGTGCTTTACTTCTGTTCATGCTGTTTCCTGAAATCTCTCCTCTTGCTCCCATTTTACCCCACTATTAGGGATTGAACTCAGAACCTTTACTGCACTAAGCTACATCCCCAGCCTACCCACCCCCATGACCTGCCCCCACCACCCCCACTGTGAGACAGGGCCTTGCTAAGCCACTGAACTGACCAGGCTTGTCTCAAATTTCCAATCCTCCTGCCTCAGCTTCTCAGACTGCTGGGATCACCACCTGTGTGGCCGCACCCAGCTTTCCCTTTGCTCTGTGTTTCTTAAAAGCTAACAATGTTTTTCATCAGACTTTTCTTGATTTCTTCTTCTAATCCATAAGTGCCCCTCCTACTTCTGAGCTGCCAGAGCGTATTGTATCTGCTTCACATTATAATTCTTTTCATGCTTTATTCTGTCAACATTTCTTGAGCTTCATTATGTGTGGTCATTTGATGCTGCACCAAGCATTTAGTTTTAGGATAGATGTGCTTCTGGTCTCAGGTCTTTATTTCCTAGCTCTCTGCCATTGGAGGGCTGGGTATTCATCACCTTTATCTTCTCTGCAGAGACACCCGGCCCTGCCCTGTTTATCAGTTGAATGGACTTGGTTATCTACAGTCAGAGGTGTTTCCAATCACCCTCTCAAGTATGTTTCCCTAAAGTTAACTTCTTGACAGTAATGTATCATGACACTATTCTCTGGCCCGGGGACTCTACTTAGATAGTAGCCTGGATGCTAAAGGATGTTCCAAGCAACCTCAAACTTGATTCATCTTGTGATCGCTCTAAAAAAGAGAAGATTCCCCCTTCCTGGCAACTCCTGAGGACCGAGTGGGTTTGCCCTACCACTAGTTAGCACCAGAGCAGGCAGAGATATGCCCTCCTGAGCTGTTCCTAAGGACTTCTTCTTTTCCTACCTGGCCTCACTGAGTCACCAGTTCCAGGTCCCTCTGTGTATCTTATGGCTCAAGCTCACACCAGCCCCACAAAGTAAACATGGTCTTGCTGCTTTTCAGATAAGAATCAGGAACATCTGAGTGATGGAGGGAGGAGGCTATCCATGCAGGTTGCAGACTGTGTGGGATAAATCAACACACTTTTATCTTGGACAGGCTAGGAAGCAAGCAACATAAGCACTTTCCTCAAAGTTGACCTTCCTCAAAATTTTGGGGAAGGATCTTTGTATTACTTGGGCTGACCCAACAGTGAGTGTTTTGAGGTGGAAATTTTCTGTTTCTGAGGTTTCTAAAAGACCCAGAGGAAGAGCTTTTATATCATTTGTACACTTCCTACCGAGCAACCAAAAAGGCTGGCACACTGTAATTTTCGAATATTAGAAGCTATTATCTATTTCTAGAGCCTATTATTTGTTTTCTGTTTCTACCTTTGCTTCTATTAGAATAAAAGAGAAACAAAGCCCCGAGTTGAGGGTTGTATAAGCTTAGAAAGACTGCACAGTAGTAGGAGACCGGGGCCTTCTTGCCTATCAGTTACTTAAAAGAAGAATCATCTGCGTGTGGAAGCTCTACGGCAGCCGAAATCCGTCAGGATTGTGTGACGCCTGATCGTTCTATGAAAACAAGTAAATCCCCTTCTATGATTTTATCTCCATCTACCTCCTAGTTAGCTACTTACTGCGTGAAAGCAATGCATTTCTTAGAATAAGAAATGCTGCGGTTTGCCTGCAAAACCTGTCACTCAGCACGCTAATTAGTCCAAATGGAAATTGTACATGTTGATGTTTTTTGTTTACACTTTTTTTAACCCTACAATGTCTAAATATTGGCTAAAGTAGATAGATCAGTCACTCAGAAGGACCTGAAAGGTGCCAGAAGTTGGGGCAGAAGAGCCCATGAGTGGGTGCTCTGTGTAGCAGCGGGCCAGAGGCTGGAGCCGCTCCTCGGTCCACAGACCACGACTGCTAACTGTAGGAAAAGCCTGGCCCGGTGCTGCTCTAACTATTTTAGGAGGCAAATCGGAGCATGTTATTTATAGAATGCTTATCAATCAGCCCCAGCTTCTGATCTGCCAGAGGAAATCGCAGTCATGACTTTCAAAGTCTTGCGCAGCATCTATTTCCTAAACTGTGTATAATTTTAAAACTTTGAGTGGAATATACATTTGAAAGCTTCTTTTTGCCAGTGAAAAGTCATTATCTATAAATTGTTAGGGCAATTGTTTCTGGTATTTACAACAGAATATACATACTCATTAGATGCGGTCTTGGAAACATTTGAGAACTATAATTAGTACAATTTATATCATACTCAAAAGCTCTTCTGTTTGATCTGTGGTTTTGGATATTATGAAATTTTTTCATTTCTGTTGAGTTGTATGCTTTTTTCATAGATGTTCTTGTTCATAATTATTTATATCACTGGGTTGGGTAAAATTAAAAAAAATTATCTGGGTAGTTTATAGAGGTCAGAAAAAGTTTAAAGTTCGTATTTTCACATCATTACAAAATCAATGTGGCTATATTCAGAAAATTCCAAGTGAGTTTGCAAATTCAATATTAATGAGTATGTGAAATAAATGCTATGAAATGTAAAGTGACAATAATAACATTGAAATACCAGCTTTTAAGCAGAGGACCAGGTGTTCCTACCTGTTTCCCAGTCCCCAGACAGGTTTGCCTACTGTTGGAGGTGGTGAGCACTGAACTTGAGCTGATGCCTGGCGTCCTGTTCTGTCACTGTTCTTCATCACCTTGGCTTGGTTACCCCGGGCAGTAGCTGGTGTAGCTTTATTGTGCTTCAGCTCCTCACTACTAAATGGGGAGGATGATGCTGTGACAGGGAAGTTAAAACACGTAACAGATGTATTGAAGTGCAGGAGCACAATCAACACTCACAGAAGCTAGTGCTTCATGTTTTCATTATATTTCTATTTCTGGAATTAGATTGAAAACAAAATATAACTCTTCTGTCTCTACCTACTTAATCGTTAGTGTAAGAAGGACATCAGGGACCCAGTCCCAATCTTGAGGCCTGACTATGCACCCCTGGGACTATGTTTCCTCACCACTAAAATGAGAAGGCTGTTCAGGACACTCCCTTCTCCCTGTTACCTCTCGAATCCCATCATCTTGCCCAAGGAGATCACAAAACCCCTAATAATTTAGCTAACTTCTTAAGGTAGTGTTCCACTTTAATACAATATTCAGACAGAATAAAACATCCAGAAGCAAACTAGCATTTCCAGCTTTCCACATTTTAGACTATTCCAGAAATAGTCTAAAATAATCTTTTCAAGGATACTTCTGAAAGACGCTTTCTGCAAAAAATTCTGATCAACAAATAGGTTGGAAAAACATGTATATATTTAAAATGCTGGCCAAGAGTGATGGTGTACACCTGTAATCCCAGAAGTCAGGAGGCTGAGGCAAGAGGATCGCTGTGGGTTTGAGGCCAGCCTGGGTTACAAAGAGAGTTCAAAGCCAGCCTGAAAAAAATAATTCCAAGAAAACAGTAGTACCTGCTTTTTTATTTTCAAGTTTGGCTTTGTTTCTAGGAACTATTGCATGAAAAAAGATAGGGGGAGGCAGAAGACAAACAGGAGAAAGTATGACTTCTTGTTATGTGGAGCTTTTATCTTAAGGAAATTTATTCTGAACAATTTGCTCAAAGAATATATTAGTAAGCATCTAAAAGCAATACACTTCAGTTTATATTATTATTATTATTATTATTATTATTAGTATTAGTATTATTACCAATGCAGACTTACTTAAAAATCACCAAATTGTGTCAAAAAATGTTTTTGAGAAAATGCAATTTCTGTCTTCCCCAGTGATACTGTTAAATACTAGCCACTCCATTCCTGCAGGTCACCCTGCCTGATAATATTAACTAAGTAAATATTAATATTATATGGTTTTCCTTGAGAAAAACAGAGTGAAATAAATGGGGAAGGACATAATAATGGTTTTGTGGCCCTATTGCAAATATTTTAAGAATGAATCTGAACAACTGAAAAAAAAAATTGATGCCTACTCAG
>NDGM011195070.1:0-10076 GCA_002564305.1 Octomys mimax
TGGTTCGCACACTTCCGGGAACACACTCTCCTTGGAGCAGGCAGCTTTCCTGGGAAGCCTCTGGCGGCTGCCCATGCTGACCCCCCCACCTCCAGGACCTCACTGGCAGCCTCAGGCTTGGGGTCACCCACCTGCCAGCCTTGCAGCTTGCACTGCTGGAGAATAAGCCGGCATCTCTCCTCCGCAGACAGCGGCTGCTTCCTCTCACCCGGAAGGGTCTCAGCCAAGGGCCTGTATCTGTGGAGACAGCAGCACAGGGACAGTTACCACGTGTGAAGGGCAGATGCAGTCCACAGGGAGGCCGGGCCTACCCACTCTCGGGTGCTCTCACTTTAGCCCAGGACCCCGAGGCCCAGCCACTGGGCACCGCACAGCTGACTGTGAAAGGGAAAGCCACTTTAAAAGTGACTCAGATACATGTTCCAGCCCTTCGTGTTTTCCACTGTCATGAAGGAATGTGAATCGCTTACTCAGAGAACATCCCAAGAGAATAAAAGCTAACCTCCTGTCAGCTACGCTTTCGGCTGCTTTTTAAACAACACCTTTTTAAGAAACGGAGGCATCTTCTATTACCACCTGAAAGCGCATCTAGACATTGTTAAGGCCCCCGCTAAGGACTGTCAGCATATCTCTAGGTCTTACTTAAATGAGAGCCAGGACAGCATCACCACATTTTAGGTACTGAGTATTACAAATGTGTGTAAGCACATTTTCAGTTTACAAGGAACCTTCCATCCCCTAACTGAAACTCACAGCCACATAACTGACTCTCAAAATGTCTGTTACTTTCTCAGCCCACGTGTGCAGTGCATGAGGCTTGCTCTCTGTGGAGCGGGAGCGCATCTTCCAGTCCCTGAGCCCCCTTTCATCTCTTCCTGCTCTTCCGCTCCCCCCTCCAATCCTCGATCCCCGTTGCACTTTAGAAAGCTGCACCTCCTTATTTTTATCACCTATCTTTTATCTTGCTCTTAATTTATAGTTTGGGTGACCTGTGTGAAAGACACCACGTGACAGCCCAGCTATGTGTCTGATTCAACTTAACACGGTCTCAAGGTGCATCCATTTTTCTATGAATGACCACTTCGTCCTTCTTTCTGGCAGAGGAGTGCTCCAGCGTGTGCGTGGCACACTGTCCGCCCATGTGCTGCAGGATGGAGGCTGCTTCCAAGATTTGGCTGCTGTGTGCTGTGTTGCTGTGAGCGAGTGTGCACAGGCCACTGCAGTGGGCTGGCCTGAATGCTTCCAGGGCTGCTTAGAAGGGGGACAGCAGGGTGGCGGGATCTCCAGCCTTAGCTTCTGGGGAGCTCCGCTGCGTGCAGCAGTCCACATTCCCACCTCACTGCTGCACCTAGAATACGAATGTGGCTTCTTGCGGAGCCAGCTGAGCCTGCGGCTGTGTCTACTGCATCCGGCGTATGCAAGGAAGAGGACGAGACCCAGGCACAGCGGGCATGTCAGCCAGGCAGGGTGCCCGGGCTGTGGGTGTGGGCCTCCAGGAGGCGCCAGCAAGGCCTCAGGGCACTGCCACACATAACCTTGTAGCTGCCTGGGGATAATGCTCAGGACTGCTCCTTCTGGGGCTGAACAGGGGGGAAGAGGGGTGGTGCCATACACTCGGGGTGGGGGACAAAAGGGAGCCTGGGCTGTGACACAGCACCCAGCTGCACACACAGGTGCTCGGAGGCCCTTGGTAGGTCACCTGGAGGCAATTTTCTGCCTCCAGTCAGGGTAAGGGCCATTCAGAGCCAGTACTGTCTGTGTGCTTCTCTACTCCAAAGCACAGCTCTCCACCCAGTGGCTTGGGCCACACGCAGAGGCCGTGGTGTCCACTAGATTTGCCTTCGCAGAGAGCAAGTGAAAGAAATGGAACAGGAAGTGGGGAGCAGCCAGGAAGTGGGGAGGAGCCAGGAAGCGTGGTCTTCCCTCGCATGCAGGCAAGGGGCCATCAGTGTCACGGCGTGCATGGAGACGCCAGAAGCCTGTACGGCCATCCCCTGTGAGCACAGTACCACAGCCATGGCGCGGTCTGTCGCAGGAAGACATGGTGATGAGCTCGCTCTCTCCCACAAGATCAGCGCCTGTGGACTATTGGGCAGCAGGATCTGTGCAGAGTGATGCAGTCAACACATGGCTCCAGAGGTGGCCCCCAAGTCAGCAAGACCCCCGCAAAAGAGGAGGGGACTGGAAGTGACATCACAGCACAATACCGTGAAGTGGTGGCTGAGCCAAGAAGGCGCACCAAAGCCCGAGGGCCACCTCCAGGGTGGGGTCTCAGCCAGGGAGCCCTGGATTCCAAGTCCGGGGTAGCGGTGGTCCTGCTGAGCCCTCCAGCTTTGGCTTCTGGCCCCTGCAGCACAAGCACATGAACTTCCACCTCTCCAGGCTGACTGCGTGTGGTGCTGTGACAGCAGCTCTTGGAACCACAGGGGAAGAACACGTGGCCAAGCTGCAGCCTGACCCTGGGCGGCCTCTTGCAGACAGTCTTTCCATCACCTGTGCTGAGCCCAGGGAGAACCATCCATCCCATGCCTGACTGGGCAACGCCAGAAAGGGACAGTCCTGCAGCCCAGACATCAGCGCAGTGTGCAGAGGGAGGACCTGCTCCATATGCCTCAGGATGATCGTGGCCACAGGAAGCAGCGCACACTCCTTTGTGCCCACGGGAGGATCAAGGCACTGCCGCCGAGCGTGAGTCACACAGCGCCAAGAAATCACTCAAATTATCTTTTTATTCTCCCTGATAATTATCTTTTTCAAGATCTTTGTTAATTATCATCAAGAATTTAACTGATGTAGTTCCAGCATCTCAATATAGTATGAACAAGTCAGAAGGAAAATCTCGCTCTTCGGAACTTTTTCCCCTTTGCTTTGTACTGTTCTTTTGACACTTAAATGGTGTAATTCTAACATTTCAATGGAAAAGACAGACACATAATCTTAGACAGGGATAAGATACTGTGTTTAGGGTGATTTTAAAAATCGTATCTTTGGAATGTCAGGCCAATGCAAGGTGGCGTCTCTGGGGTAGAAGTGCAGGATCACACTGCGTCACCACTGAGGCACAGCCTTGGGGACCTCACCCAGGGCCACCTCTGCATCTCCAGCAGTCCTGCTGTGCTCCACCCAGGACAGAGCCCCTGGAGCTTGCACGTCCTGTCTCAGCATGTTTTGGGTGGGGGCCGTTGCCACGATGGTGCCCCCTGCTTGACTAGGGCTCTGGGGGCCCCTCATCAGGCTCAGTCAGCACAGTAATGACTGAGCACGAGGAGGGTGCTGGAAGCCTTTGGGTGCTAAAATGTAGAAGGGCAGACAGAGACCAGACCCAGTCCTGGGGCTCTCAGGGGAGAAGATGAGAAAAGGAGGGAGAAGGAGAAAAGCAGGGAAGGGCGCAGGATGTGGTGAGAACCGTGTGGGGCATGCAGGGGCAGAAGCCTGTGCTGTGAGGAGGGCTTGGGCCCTTAGGAGCATGGGGAGGCCAGCATGCCTGGGGAGGGACAGGTGAGCACAAGGGCATTGGAACCAATTGCCAGGTAGACCTGGGGGGAGGGATACAGGCTATCCTGAGGCCTGGGCCCCAGGGGGTTCAGAAGAGCCTTGTCCCTATAGCTGGTGTCCAAGTGCATTGCTGAAGCCCAAGACACTGTCTTGGGCTGCAG
Organism: Octomys mimax; assembly: GCA_002564305.1. NCBI lineage: Eukaryota > Metazoa > Chordata > Mammalia > Rodentia > Octodontidae > Octomys > Octomys mimax. Next base: position 3,657 of record NDGM011195070.1, read on the forward strand.
TGGGCATGGAACAGCCTGAGGCCATCTGAGCCTTTCCTGCCACCCAGGGAGAAGCCCTGGACCAGGTCAGTGGTGAGGAGGAGTGACAGAAAACTACAGTGACTATGTTAAAACCATTATTACAGTAAAAGACATGTGACCATAAACTCTGCAAACCCTCCTCTTGCTTTGCGCGTTCCTCCCACTGCCCTGGAGCTTCCTGCAGCAGTTCTGGAGTCCCCTTTCCTGAAGATCTTTGGTTATGCTGTCCTGGCTGCCTGGATGTCTTGAACTGGATTAAAAACGCTTCCCTGTTGTTGTCTTGGCTTTGGGGAAGAGCCGGAAGCCACACGGTGCCCGCTCCGGGGGCTAAGGTGGCTGAGGACACAGTGCCAGGTCCTCATGTGCTGCCTTTGTGTTGGCTGGCGCTCAGCAGCAGCATTCACTGTGCTTTTGATCACACCTCATAAAATCACTGAGGAAAGGACTGCAGAGCTGCTGCAGGAAGGGGCAAGAAGGAGACACGTGTGCTCAAGCATCTGAGGCAGGCTCGTATGCCTTGCACCTGATGGCTTCTGCGACTCCCCTCTGCTTCCTCCAGCCTCACAAAGACCTCAGCATGGGTGCTGGGAGGCACAGGGAAGTACAGGCCAGGCCAAGCATTGGTGTGTGTCGGTGCTGTGCTGGGCTGTGGTAGCCAGAAGAGCTTTCCTGCCATGCTGCTGCTATGGCAACAGCAGGGTGGCCGTGCAGCTGAGAGCCAGAAGGCATGCTCTGAGGATGCAGAAGCAGGTGTGGACCACAGACAACCAGGACCCCAGGGCCTGGAGCCACAGCGCTGCACCCAGGTTGCCAGGCATCAGTGATCCCCACCCTGGGCTTGCAAGCCTGAATTGGGCAGCAGTGAGTGGGCAGGAGACTGCATCTGTCCCACCCCAGTGCCTGGGACTCCAATCAGCGGTGGAGAGCTCCCATGTGCCCCTCCCCTGCCACTTTATCTCTGCCACCTTGGGTGTTCTTTCCCCTCTGCTGTCTCTTCCATCCTCAGCTGCTGGTGTACAGTGGGTGGGGTGCAGTGGGGTGCAGCCATCTCCTCCACACCAGGAGACACTACTCTCTATGTCCTGGACCCCCCGCCCCCCCCCCCACACACATCATGAGGAGGACAGCAAGACAGCAAAACAGGTCTCTCTGAAAGCCAGTGCTCCCTAGTACGAGAACCCTGACTCTGAGCTCATGGTCCCAGAGACACACAGAGCTCCAGCAGCGGCCACAGAAGTCATGACCGACTCGGCTCCTTTAAGAAGACAACAAGGAAGCACAATCCTTTGTTGGCAAAATCCAAGGTTGTGAATGGAACTATTTTCTTTTACCCTCAGATAGCTCCTCTGAATTTGTTTCTGTTGCTGATTAGACATCTGTCTCTGCATTCTCAAAGAAAATTCTATCATTCTGGTGTCCCAAAATCCCTGAACATTTTAATTCTTTCAGCCTTATTTATTTATTGAGCACCTACTGAGCATGCGAGAGCCTGCCTAGCTGGCCGCTGCAGTATGTGAGGCCACTGTCCATTTCATCGCCTAGTCCGAGTACATGGTGTGGCTGTCTCTGGCCAGAACTGTGTCGCAGAAAAGGTAAGGCTTTCTTGTCTCAGGAACTTATGCAATTTACCTTGCTATGGACACAGAGGAGCCTTAATGTTTCAAGAAAATCAGTTTTCCCCTCACATCCCGGGGACAGATGAGCTGATACATGGAAGGAGAAACCTAGGAGGAAGAAAGGAATGCTTCAGGGGGCCCTGCTGGAGGCCTGGCTGCCCGTGGCATGGCCCTGGGGGAAAGGGAGCAGGACGTGCGAGGGGTCACCTACAGTGGGCAGAGTCCACACCAGGCTCTGCAGTGCCAGCCCCTAGCAGGCCATAGTGTATTAAGACAGGGATTTGTGGGGCTGTGGGATTGGGGATGCAGAGCCTGTGACAAAGTCAGAGACTTGAGGAAACAGCTGCAGGTGCTGGCATTAAGGTCCTGCCAATGGGAATAACCCAAAGTGTCTGGCCTCATGGTTCATGAGAAGTAAAGGACCAATAGCTTGAGGGCAAGATGGAACCCGTGGAAGCGATCAGACGTTTTGTTTTGCAATGTCAAGGGAAAACATTGCAGGCAGCAGCTGCAGAGCCTACATCTACGCATTCGTTTTCCTGTGTGTTTCCCTGTTAGGACCAGGGGCTTCTCTAGGGACAGCTTCAGAGGGTGGCTTCCCAGGGACAGTTTCATATGGGTGCCGGAGATGCCAGGTGTAGCTGCCCAGGCAGGGGCGACGAGGGACATTCTGTTTGTGCTGGGGACACACCCATCCTGCTGGCTCTCTGAGTCCTTTCCCTATGCAGCAGGGTGTGGAAGGGGATGTTCTAGCTCAGTCGAAGCACACAGAGCTGAGCGGCAGGCTGTGTGCAGTTGCCTAGCAACAGGGCTGACATACATCATGAGAAGGAGGAAGAGAAGGATGAAGGAAAGGGAGCCCAAAGCGGCTGGGGAGAGGGACAGACCCTCTCTCCACACATAGTGTGGGTTGGCTCAGAAGGAGGAAGGAGGCAGAACATTTGCAAGGCTTTTTCTTTTAGGGAAAAAGGATGGGAAACAAAGACAAAGCTGTCAGAAACTGTCCCTCTGACACACCGGTCCATGAATTCTCTCCTGAGCACACTCTGTCCCTGAGTCCTGAGTGCTGTGGCCAAACACCTTCCCCACCCACGAAGGCAGGTGAGGCCAGGCTCCCTGGGGTTCTATGCTCTGCCACGCCTGTCCATCCGTCCATCTGCCCAGGCACCTGTGAATGCAGGAAGGCAGCAAGGGCCCGCACTATGATGGCTTCAGAGCCTCCCAGAGTGTGGGCCTGAGACTGGTCCTGACTGGACTTTCATTCTCAAGGAGGCTCAAGGCTCTCAGGTGGTCTTTCTGTTTGGTACAGAGGGAGGGAAAGCCTCTGCCATGCTACCCCCACCATGCTTCAGGTTAGCCTGGCCCTATCCCTGTCCCCGCCCACTTGGGGCAGCAGGTGGTGTCATCCTACTGAGGCCCAGATGCTACACATATGGTCATGAAGGGCTTTCTGTGACACTTCTGGGGTCAGGAGCGGGTCCCATCTGACTCCATGGCATGAATGAACCAATGCGAGGGTGAGACGCTACCCCCAGGTGGTCTGCTTACCTGTGGGGTTCCATCCAGGATGCCATAGAGGCCATGTGGCCAGAGGCCAATGAGGGTAGGACCATCCCCAACATCAGCCACAGATACGGGCCCATTCTGCAGGTCTGGGAGACTGACGTGGGGAGGTCCCAAATGTCACTGAGCTTCTCTGGGGTTGGCAGTGGGACGGGGGAAGAAGGGAGGGAGTAGAGGAGGAGCCACGGTGCCCAAGTGTAGGACAGACTGTGCCACCTCCTCACTGAGCTCCTCCACCACCAGAATGACACTCGGAGGCTGCGAGAGAGCTCCAGAGGGCAGCAGAGCTGGCCTTGTAATGCAGCTGTCACCTTCCTGGTCAGCGGTTGCCTCTGCTTGATCTGCATGGAGGCGGGATAAACCCACACCTGCCCTGTTCTCTTCAGGTCTCTGAGTCCTACATTCCTGAGCTCCTCTGCTCCCAAGCCCTGCAGCTGTACTCACGCAGTCCCTGTTGTCACTTTGATTTTAACATCACCATAGCTATATCTGCAGGGCACTCATCTGTTACAGCTCAGCTCAGCTTTGGTGACACAGAAGGCAGAAACCAAGAGGAGGCAGAAGGAAGCAGCACCGAGTTAGAAGAGGAGCCAGCAGCTTCCAGGGTCATGGCAGGGTCAACCCAGGGACCCTGGCAGGTCATCATCATCATCATCTGAGGACTCAGCCTCTCCTGCTTTGTGAGCGATAGCCAGGAGATGTGAATGGTCTCACCCTGGCTAGATCCACCATTCATCCACCTCCATCTGGCCCCTGTCTTCCAGATTCAAAGATGGTGCCTTTATCTCTCTTTTCCAGACCCAAAGATGGCCCCTTTGTCCTGAGGCATTCACCTTGCACATCATGCAGGTAAGCCAGGGGTCTTATCTTGCACAATATGGGAAATAGATAATGAAAAAGAACGGTAAATTACACTGCAGCCCTGGGGGCTCATCAGCAGCAGTGTGCAGATAATACACAGAGCTGGAGCACCTGCGAAGGCTGCACAGGATAGTGTTCCGGGGTCTCCTTCCCAAAGCTGGCCGCACTACCTCATCCCCACTGGGCAGCACAACAGCTTTCCATTTAGCCACCAAGCAGATGAAGTGAAGCTGAATTAGAATGCCTCCGCAGGGAGGCGTGCGGAGTGCCATGCCCAGGAGCCTGCGCTGTTTGCAGCTTAGCCAGTGCGAGCGAGCGTCGGCTCCACCCTGACGGGGCTCTTCCACTGTCCCTCCTCACACAGCGCTTCAGAGCCCTGGGCCACAGGGAGAGCGTGAATGTGACCCTGGGCATGAGTCAGCGACAGAACTGAAGTCGTGGACTCTGAGCAGGAACTGCTCTGGCTGCTCCAAGTGCCAGCCCCGGGCCCTGAGAAAGCCGGTTCTGTACCCTTGAATGAAGGGCAGACGCCACTGCTCCGTCCTCGGTGCATTTCTGGATGTACTGGCTACACCACAGTTCTGTTTACCAGGTACAAGAACAGCTTGTTTTCAGCATCGCTGAAAAGAACAGATGTGCAGTTGTTGTTCAAGCCAGAATAAGAGGCCTCTTAAAACTGCAGTTCAGGTAAAATTACCCCACTCCTACAGCAACGTGCTCCTGAGTCACGCATTCACAGGGCCGCTCTGACGGCCTGCTTCCCGCAGGAACAGGAAGTGAAGCAGGAGGCGTATATGTCAGAGACGCTTGTCATCGGGGCCCTTCCTCCCCTCGCTGCGGAGAACAGGCTGTTCCTGGAAATGGCTAAAAGCTCCGAGAAGTCAGTGGCCACTGGAGTAATTGTGTTATTTACACATGTGTGAGCCCACCTCAAGAGTAACTTGAGGTGAAGCCACCACACAGCGCACTGGTTCATACTATCGCTGCCACGTAGTTGGGGGCAGACCACGAGAAGCTGGGTGAGAGCGGCAGCCTGTGCAGAGCGCAGGTCGGCACTGCTGCAAGGGGGCGCTCGCCGGCGGCTGGGCTGCTCGGCTCTGCAGCCGCGCTGGGGGGCGGGGGGGGGGGCGGGGGGCTGAAGGTACTGAGGATGGCGACGCGCAGCGTGACAGCCACGCTGAATCCTGTCTCCTTGTTAGTAAAGTTCTGTGTTGTCGCTGGTATTTTTTTAAAAAATACTTTATACCCTCTAAAAAATAAAGAAAATACAGCAAACCAGTGCTTATAAAGACAAAATCAGTAAGAGTGAGGTGTTAAATATTAGTGGCAGTGAATTTTAGTGTCAGCTACGGTGACATGCAAGAAATGAATTCTTACATTTCATGAAAAGAATAGCAATGGATGCGCACATTTTCGGAGCATATCTTCATGATAAGTTTAATACAAAAATGGAATTCTCCCTTGCCCTGTGAGATACTTTAAGTACCGACCTGGTACATTTGGACAGTCTAACAAAGATGCTTGTTTAATCACTAGACGTAGCCACGTTAAGAATAGGAATCCAGGATGCTCATGTTTTGAAATAAAATAATCTGTGCACCTAATTGTCATACTGAATCTTGATTATTTATTTTCACCATCAGTAAATATTGGATAGGTAAGTCCAAATGTCAAAAGCCAAGTATCTGGGATACACTGCGAATTTCAGTGTGCTGTAACTCACTGGAGGCACTTGCGTCTGTACTGCAGCGAAAGTCTTCATTTTAAATATGCATGATAAAAATCGGCACTCCTAGACCCCCACAGCAGTTAACAATATATAAAAGTTGTCTTTCCATGTTTATGGGCATAGCACACATTTACCACACAGCGCACGCCTGCAGGTTGGGTCCTGTCTGTCGCTCCTACTTCTACGTCTCTGCCTTATTAGTTACCCACCAGAACTAACACACACAGTGCTGCAGATACAGCATCACAGTCCACAGCGAGCACGAGGCACCCTTGAGCTGCGCACTGCGAGCTGACACAAGCCTCTCCTCCGGTACGTGTGGACACCAGGCATTCTGCTCAACAGTAAGCAGCAGCCGGGACACTTCTTGTAGACTGTGGCACTGCCCGCTGAGCCCCTGGCAATGGACAGACTCTGTGTCTTTGATTGCTTTGGTGTAGGTTATCCTATAGTTCTTTTGTATCAACTGTAGAAAACTGGCAACACTGCAAAAAATCATTATTAAAGCAACGCAAATGATATCTGTCTAGGATGGCATAAATACATTTTGTCAGAGAATTAAAAATCGTCATAGGGCTGGCGAGATGGCTCAGTGGTCTAAAGCACCTACTTGGAACAAGCTGAACTAAA
>NDGM011195073.1:0-12244 GCA_002564305.1 Octomys mimax
TAATTATTGAAACTGTCCTAACAATTTGATCTGAAACTGTCTCATTGCTATTTGTTTATCAATTAAATTATGAAAAGAAATAATAATAAATGCTCAATAAAAGCACCAAATACACACTAAATATAATATAAACATCATGAATATATCTTGGTATTTAACACAATTGTGCATATATATATCTACACATATATTCTATTCATATAGTTTTTGTACTTTATCACTATTGACACAAATCATGAATCTGCTCTAAGTATATAAAATAAAGTAGCTACATCTTCCAGAAGCCCACTCTATCATTCATGAGGGCTGACCATAACTCAAGTTGGTTGTAAGTCAAGACTTTTTTCCAGTAAGAAATAATGGAAATATACATAGCACATTCCAAGCCTCCCAAAGCCCACATCCTTGATGAGGAGAACTTGAGTGGCCAACTTTTGTCCTTCTTTTATTTCCTAACAGCAAAGGAGAAACTTTCCTGACCCAATTCAAGAGAAAGCACTGTCCTACTGTCAGCCAGATTTTATGTTAGATCTCCATGTGACCCCTCGCCTATCGTTCTTTACTTTTGTGAACCTTTAGGGGTATCAGACTGATAAAACATGAGAGGCTTTATCTTGAGGTCAACACTCACATCAGCACATAGCAATACCTTATTCTCATTCCTTGTCTGTAGACTGGCATTTTCTTCTCTTCCTGGGTAACGTGCAGTATGTTCTTGTAGCCGTTTTCTTCCAGAAAGGATCTGTTTCACCAGAGTTGAAAACTCCAAGAGAGCAAAGGCCATTTCACTGTGCTATTGTTTTGAAATGATGTGCGTAATTTTCAGCAGCCCTTTTATCAGCTCTGGCTACTTCACCACACTAGTTGTGCTATGAACTCCAGTTCTCACTTCAAAATTGTGAAATTACACTTTACTGGCACAAAACATTTCACCATTGTCACTCACTGATAGATTAACTTCACAAGATCTGCATTTATAACTCTAACTTTGTCAAAAATTATAGACTCAGCAAGGCTGTAACCTACCATTTGCCTTTGATTTATCCATTCTAATAATCACCCTCCTACCTGTTCTAACACTGTTGATCCTGACTCACTAATTTGAGTAACACCTTCAGCAACACTTGCTTCTTTACACAAATTTTTTTCTCTGAAAAGTTTTGAGACTGGATTTCAACACACTATATATTAGGAAGATCAGTCACAAAAGTGCCACTCTCATGTTTCTCCACCATTTCTTTTTTATTGAGATTTTTTTTTCATTTCCCCTCCTTCCTTATCTTTTTTCTAGCTTTTGGATCCATTTTAATAGCAGTAATCATATAAAGCACTAATCAAAATCACATCCACAAACACGTGCATCTGGCATCATGAGTCTTTTTTTACAGCTGCAGAAGAAGCAGAGATCTAGATCAAACTTAAGACTTTGGTCATAAGTTAAACCTAAAGTTCCGATTGTAACCCAAGTTGTTCATATGCCAGGCTGGTCATAACTCAAGGGTCTACTGCATGGGTCATGATTGCATTTCATAGATTGACTTATGATAAGCAATAAAAATTGACATTAAATTATTTTCCCTGTGTTTTCTTTTCATTCCTCATATGTATCATATAACAAATCACCTCACACTAGAAATGCTTGCTCCCTCTTTTTGGTGTGATGCTACCACAATGTAAGAGACGATTCATTGAGCAATGTTGTCTCTCATCCTCCATGGAACAAGAGCATGTTCTGGATAAATGGAAGACAACTGGAAGTTCTGGTTTGGAGCCAGAGCACTTATGAAATGGGATTGTCCTTCATGCTCTCTTACCGCAGGTGGATGCAGAAGAAAATGCATCTATCAGAACAGTGGAGTCACAAATCAGAAGTCTGCAAGAAGAGTACATAACACAGGTCTGCTTCACATAGGATGTGAGAAAGAAATGAATATTGAAATTTTCAGTTCTGGGTATTGAGAACAGCTAAAACTATATTGATTAATATAGTATGTTGATAAACAATGTGATTAATTTTTCCTGTTTTTATTAATTTCATCCATCTTTTAAAATTCAATACTATATTTTCCTACCTGAATTCTTTCATGCAAGCATCTCTCTTTCATTCACTTCTATTGCCAGATGATATTTTATTATATAAAAATATTGTATTTACTAAATTTATATTTTGATTAACTAAAGGAACTATTTTCATCATCATGGTATTTGTTGAAATATCTCTTTTATTTTGTTCAATGAGGTTTTATAGTTTTGACACTAATGGGCTTTTATATTTTCCAAGATTCTTTGTACTTTTAATTGCTCTTGCAAAAATACTGATATATATGGAAACATAGCTTGAATATGCTAAAATGAAGAAGTGTTCATTTGTATACACTAATTATCTTGTTAATTAACCATAATTAATCTGTAAATTCCTTGTATTTTCTATGCACACAATTCAATTTGCAAATAATTAGAATTTTGTTTTTAGCATTTAATTCTTAACTTAGTAAACTGCTTAGATTCTTTCAAAAAAAGATAAGTAGAAGTGTAAATAGTTTGTATCTCAATCTCAATTTTAATTAAAATACAATAAAATTTAGGGGCCAAAGATATAGCTTAACAGTCTAAGCACCTCCCTAGGTAAGCTCAAGGACCCAGCATCCCCAGCACTGAGATTACAGGTGTGCACCTCCATGCCCACAATTGGTGTCTGGCTCAGTGCCACCAGGAATGGGGCTGGTGCAACATGTGGTGCTGGTGTCCCTGCACTTGCCTAATCAGGTGCTTAGTCCTCTGGGCTATCTCACCGGCCCTTCATTGATCATTGCATATCTATTATCTTTCATTTTTTCTCTAGTGTTCTTCCTATTATTTCTGATGACAAATTTGTACATGTGCATCATACCTTATGAATATTTCTTTTATTGCATAAATTTCATGATCTTTCTTTTTTATGTCACATTTATATATTATGTATGCTCATATACAGCTATATATATATATATATATATATATATATATATATATATTATTTTATTTTATTTTATTTTGCAGAACCAGAGATTGAACTCAGGCACTTGCTCTTGCCAGGGAAACACTTATTCTACTGAGCCATGTCCCTGGCCCCTGCTTATATATATTTTTATTTCTAAACAATAATTTTTAAAGGCACTTTATACAAGGCTAAGTACACAGCTTGCTGAACACTCAGCAATGCACGTGGTTTGCAAGCAAAAAAGAAGGGAAGAAGGCATCGAATATTCTTATGACATCTTCTACAAGTTCTGGTTGATAACACTGCATATTTTTCAATCATAATTTTCAATTATGAATAGATTTTAATCCAAAAATTAGTAATATGTTTCATATTTAAGTGTATGTAATTTATCTAGATAAGTGGTTTGTAGTGATAATTTTCGTTTTGTCAATAATTTGATATTTGTATATCTCTCTGGCTTTTTGAATTTTTTATCTCATGGTTGTGATTTATATAATGCTAACACTTTCCCTCTATTTCTATAATGTTTGATAGTGATAAATACAGGTGAAAATTAACTAATATTTAGTTAATGCAATATGGTTTACTACTTACTGAAAAACATTGGTGTTGCATTTTAGGCATGTTTCCTATTTAGTAATTTGATTTGTTTCTAATATGTGATGCTTGCTGGTTTTTATGTTGCTTGAGCAGTGTGTCTCATTCAGGAGCTCCTTGTTATGTTACAATTGAGTTTAAGCCTATTTTTTAAAGTAACTGTATGAATTAATGTTTACTGGACATTTGAAGTAAATAAGTTTGCTTTTGTTCATGAGCTAGTATCTTCGTCTGTGCTTACCTACCCTAATTCTTGTTATTTAAAGATGCTTCAACAATTTTACTACTCTAGATAAAAATGTATTTTTCATTTCAAATAGAATTTTAAAAAATGATACCGAATTTCAAAACAAGGTGATAGGAAATTAACAATGGTTATTACATTGCATACTTTCATCTTCAAAGTAGTTGTTCAGATTACCAGATAGAGGCATGCAAAAAGGATCAAACAATCAAGTATTAACTGTTCTCTTCAAATAGTCAATACAAACCAGTTGTACAGTTATCTGGAAAGGAATACACACACACACACACACACACACACACACACAAATATATATGTTCTTTCAGCATGTTAAAGATACAACAATTTCCCTAATTTCTTGTCTTGTCCTTGAAAATTTTGCCCTTACACTGTTGAAACTCTTTGTACATGTTCTCCATTCATTTTATTTGCTTCTGGAATTTTCACTCCCTCTTTGGTTAGCTGAATTTCCCCATATTTTCTCAATGATACATGGGGAATTTCATTTTGTTTCTTTTCTTTCTTATTTTTTGTTTCTTATTCTTCTTTCCTTCCTTCTTCCTTTTTCCCTTCCTTCTTTCCTTCCTTGTAAATTTGATTAGATGATGTTCTTTCATCTATTCCTTCTAATATCTGTAAGGTTAAATTATTCATATTTAAGGAACTTATTTTTGCCATTCTTCTTTTAAAATTGCTGATTAAACTGTTATTTATACTAAAAAGAAGTACTATAACCGAATACTTTTGTATGTAAATATTAAAATTTTATTGTAAAAGCTAGTATTTTTATAAGCAAACTTTCCTTTTCTTTGGTAATACCTTTTGTCTACTTTTCATTGATTCTCTTGTCTTGCTATTTTGTGTAATTCATTTTCATTGTAACAGGTGTTGCATCAAAATTTTTCTTGTAATAACACTGAAATTTGAATCAAATTAAGTTACTTCAAATGCTATTTTCTTCTGTTCTTCCTCTTATTGGGACATATTCTAATAAATCTTAAAAATAAAATGCTTCTATTTAGGTAAGTGAAATAAAGCCTTGGGCTCTTTTGAAGGATACTTTGTAAGCATTGACTATCAAAGCATTTTTTACCCTTTGTACAGCACTGATAACAAAACACAAGTGTCTCCTTAGGAATCCATGAAGTCATACTTGATATTTTAGGAAACATAGTAGCTTCATGTTAGCCAAAACAAAATTATATATTCATTATGTATAATCATAAAATGTAAATGATATTCATAGATACATAAGTATCCAGCACTTTATTAGAAATAAAATGACAATTCATGTTTCAATAATTTTCAATATGAGAACTCTAAAAATAGTTTTTGTTTTATTTATTGTGTCTGGATATATTTCTTTTGTTTATTTTTTCCAGCTATCAATTAATCAAGAATTCCCAATTTACCTTTAGACTGCCTATGCAAAAGCTATATTTCCATAGGTAAGCAGGACATTTAAAAACATTAGTGTGTATAAAAAGAAAACTGCCAATCTTGATGAATTTTATATTTGCTAACTCCATATATTGGATTCTAATTTATTTTGTATTCATTGATTCTTTTAATTGTTTTTCTTAACTGATTTTTCTTTGAACTTTTTTCATCAAGTTTTGGAGTTTCCATCTTCTTTTGTATACTTCATTACCATAAAGAAACCTCTCTGAATTATGGGGAGATATTTATTACTTTTGGCACACAGAAGAGACTGAGCCCAACTAATCTAACTGATCAGTTAAATTTCACAAATCAATATCAGTGACCATGTCCAGCAGCTTTACACCTCCACTATGCCGCTCTCTGCTCTATAATGCTTAACCTATCAGAGTTTGTAAAGAGCTTATCCTTTGTCATTTTCAGTGGGAATTTTGGACAAAAAATAATTTTTAAGAAAGCACTTAGACAATCCTTAACTTTGTGTTTGCTATTTTATTAAAGTTCATTAAAACAAAACACTAGTCAAATACAGTGAAGGTATACAAGAACCTTTATAGAATAAATATAATAAATAGTAGTCATAGTCATAAAAATGTGAAACCGTTATAAAAATGGAAACACAGATTAAAATGCATCTTTAGCTTAGATTCTAGACTTATCATATTGTCTGTAGTGAAAAGATGGACAGCAAACAGTCTTCATGAAGGTGCAAGTAAGGAAACATTGTATTTGAACATCAATTGCCATATGGTGTAGCTCCTCTTTAAAATATTAAAGTTCTTACTGAGATTTTGTGAATTCTGTCAAGATTAGCTGGAAAATATCTATTTAAATATCAATCTATTTCCATTTTGACTCACTAACTGCTGTGTTATAATTTATATTGAAATTTAACGTGTAACAGAAGAAACACACTTGCAGAGCCTTTCTGCTGCAGCACCAATTGTAAGAACAAGCTTGAAAGAGCCCATTGTATACCACTGGGGATTGGTTACTAGATTGTTTTGTTTTAGTAACCACATAGAGTGCTATGAAGTCTTAAAAACTAATATGGAATAACCTGAAATGATGGATACAAATACATAATATTTGTATTATGATAAATACAAAATACAAATATTTTTATTTATTTATTTATTTATTTATTTATTTATTTATTTAGTGGAACCAGGGATTGAACTCAGGCCCTTGCGCTTGCCAGGGAAGCGCTTATTCCACTGAGCCATCTCCCCAGCCCCCAAAATACAAATATTCTTATCGTCTGGTGGAAAATATACAAGTATGATGCCATTATTATATATGGAGGATGCTAGACTGAAATAAAAATGTACATAGTTCTGAATATATTTGCTTTTAAATAAATTTGTTTTCAGCAGTTCTAATACTAATTTCCTTTTCGTTTCACTTTTTAAAAATGTATTTAACACAGGCTCTCACTACGCAGGTCAGTCACGTAGTGATCCTCCTGTTCTTAGCCTCTCCAGTGCTGGGATTACAGGCATACACCACCACACCCAGACTCCTTCGCTGGCTCAGCACATCCCAGGAGTGAGGCCGGTGCTGCATGAGGGACTGGGGATTGGACCCTGGTTCCTGTGCTTTCCAAAGCAGGTGCTTAGTAAACTGAGCTATCTTGCCGGTCCTGTTCCACTTGTTTTCATTTGTACATATTTCTTATATACAATGAATTCATACCATACTCATTTTTTTACAAAAGTAAAATGAACCTACCTAATAGCAGAAATGAAATACTCTAGATGACCTAAATAACACAACAAAATGGCATAGTTTTTGGTTTTTGTAGTTTATTTATGTATTTACTTTTTTTTGTACCAGGAATCAAACTCAGGACCTTATACCTGCCAGGAAAGCACCGTGCCACTGAGCCATATCCCTGGCCAAATGGCATATTTTCAGGAAGAAATACATGTTGAAAAGAATTCTCAGTAGTCTATTTTTTTTTAAAAAGAGCCCTTAATACAAGTTATTATTTACTGTGTGATATCATGAAGGCTGCTAGAAATGTTTACCAAGATTACACCCAAATGAAACCAAAGGAAGATTATTAAATGGCTGAAGTAGGGGAGCACACACCCAGGAACCAATGGAGTCTCCCAGAAACAGAGTTGGAAACTATTTGCTGTAAGGTTGGGGCTTTTCTTCAATTTAGGGAGAGGGTCCAAATTAAAAAGATTAGATGCTGTCAAGTGAGAAAATTTAATGATTGCTTATTGTAATACATCTTATTAAGCGACTGGAAAATTATCATTTGCCTAATGTTATGAATATTAACAAAATAGTAATTTTTATCAACAAGAAATTGGAAATAGTAGGTTTTAATGTGACTGCATGGAAATAGTATTCAAATGTCACTACAGAGAGATCTTGTTTCTATACTTTCCTTCCATGACCAAAGTTTGAGGCTGTCTAATCATTGTCAATATTCTCTGGAAATCATTTTTTTTTTTTTTCCGGGAAGCACTTATCCCACTGAGCCATCTCCCAGGCCCCTAGAAATTATATCTGTTCAAGAGGAAAGATTATGTCCTATCTCCCGAATGTTATTTTCCATTTGTTAGTTCTGAGATTTTTTAAATTATCCTCTCTAACTCTTGTTCCTTTAAGCAAGGACACAAAAAGGTCATAAGGTACTAGTCTCTATACTATGTTCTTTCCTATAACGTTCTTTAAATTTTATGACTTAGAGATTGTCTATTGAACAAATTCTGCCCTTGGCCTAGATTTAATTTTTCTTCTACTTTTGAAGGATTATCTTTTGAATAGTTCAACAAAACAGTCAGCACAAAGGTACTGAGAAGTAACAGTCCAAGAAACTGCTGTATTTCTGCATGTCTGACAAAAGGAGACATTGACACCTTTGGTAATTTTTACATTTGCACTTCTTTTCAAGAATCTTTGAATAGCAAATTGCCTTTAATTGCAAAAGTAGTATCAGAACTCATTGTGAAATGCAGATTATTTCCACTATTCAGTATAAGAAATATAATGTATTGTAAAATGTATTAATAAAGTTTGTGATAATCTAATTGCAACTAAAAATATCTACATAGTAGTGACAGAATTTTTCTACCTTTACTTTCAAAAATAAAAATAAGAAAAAGAAATGCAACAATATGTCACCAAAAATCTTTAACTTCCCAAAAGGAACTCTGACAGACATTGAAGTAGAGGAAGTTATAAGTAAAGAATTAAAACACCAAATAGTCAAAATGTTTAATGAGCTCAAAGATTAAACAAGCAATTTCATAATATGTTTAGTGAACTTAAGATGATTTTTATTAAAAAGATAAAGAATTTTACTGGTTGATGAGTTTAAAGAAAAAGTAATCAACAAAATTAAACAAGAGTGTACAAAAAATAAATGATGAGCTTGGTAAAGAACTAGAAATTATGAAAAGAAAGTAATAAGAAATTCAAGATATGACAAAGTTAGTAGAGAACATGAGAAAAATTTAGTAGGAAGAGATGGCCAATATGAGGACAGAATATCAAAAACTGAAGATAAGGTGAATTAAGTATATCATAAATTGAATGTACCCTAAAATAGGAAAAAAAGTCATGCAAACTGATAGGTGACAAATAAATGAGAATTTTAGGAACACAGGAAAAATTATGACTTAGAAGCTATTAAGAACATTCACAGAAATCATAGAAGAAAACTTTTCAAACCTAGGGAAATGATTCAATATTCAAGTTTAAGAGCCAGTGAGATAGCTCAGCAGACTAAGTGACTGCTTTAACAAGCACAGGATACCTGATCCTGCATGCTGTACCAGCCCCACTCCTGGGGCATGCTCAACAGGAAACTGAGTCTGGGCATTGGGGTTCATGCCTGTAATACCAACACCTGGGAGGCTGAAAACAGGATCACTAGCAGTCTGAGCTGTATAGTGATACCCTGCACCAAATACACCAATGAAAAACAAAAGCCATGTACAACCCCAAATCAACACGATCATAAATGAAACTCTAAATGATGCATCACAATCAATATTTTAGAAATCAACAAAAGGAGAGAATACTGAAGCTGTTAGAAAAAAAGCAGTAAATTACTTGTACTTCCAAACCTGTCAAAATTGTAGTGGTTGCTGAACACAAACTTAGAAGGCTAGGATTACTTGGTGTTCAGTACTTCAATGTCTAAAAGTAAGTCATTGTCAGTGTGCCAATTAACCTACATATAGTTTTATATCCTGACAAAATAACATTCAGGACTGACAAAAGAAAAAAGAATTTCCCTGACAAAGACATTCTAAAATTATACATAACTTCTAAACCAGAATTACATTCAAACAAACAGCAACTACAACAACAAATAAAAAACTCAAGGTAATGCTAGAATGCCAGATAGAGATAGGGAAGCCACCAGATAGTTCAAAGAAAAAACATGCATCTAATTGGGAAAGTACTTGAACAAAAAGAAAACACATAGCAAATGAGTCAGCACTGCAAAACTAATGTGATGAGAGCATTCAGGACACACCTTACAATAGTAACTTTCAATGTCAGTGGTCTTAATTCCAAAATCAAAAGAGACCACTGGTAGATTGGGTCAAACATCAAACTACAAACATGCATTGCCTACAGGAGATGCACTTCACCCAAATGAAGTCTCATAGTCTACAAGCAAAAGTCTAAAAAATAATATTCCACCCAATTAGTGTACAAAAGGAAGCAGGAATACTTATTTTCAGGCACAACAGACTCCAAGCAAAAATGACCTACAGGAGCATCCTCAAGGCACAGAGGTGGCAGCATGTAACTGGGATGAGCTAGTCCGACAGGAAGACTCCAGGAGGATGAGGGGAAGGTGCTCAGACAGAACTCAGGGGGAATTAATGTAAATACAAAATCCAAATTTAAGATCTGCTTTGTTAAATAACTATAATGTTTGCTCCTATAGTCTAAAGTACAAACCCATTACTTTCAAAAGTTTGCCAATTTGTAAATTTCAAGAGCTGTTATTAGTATTGCTAATTATAGTACTTAAACAGGAAATTATATCTGCCTTAATCACATGTTTCCCCTTGGTTATTTATATTGGGAAGTGCTTAGGTAATAATCTCATCAAAGCCCAACTCTTAAGGGTGGAGGACAGTGCCAAACAGAAACCAATGTCTCAATCTCAATCAATAGAGAAGGCAAAATCTTGGGACACACACAAAACGAGAACTTCTGGCGTAGGAGAGATACCTCAAAAACAAAGTTTTTAGAGAGGGTCCTACTGCAGTGATACAGCTACCTACTATCAAAATCTCACGAAAAATTACCAAAGAAGTCAAAATAAAGACCTCTGCCTGAAATATAAAATGAAAAAAAGTTGAAAAATACATTCTCAGGCCCTGAGCCCACCCAGAAGAATGCAAAAGACATCAGCATAGAAGAAATTGGAATTCACAAACCTGAAATATAGCAACTGAAGTAAAAAAAAATTCAGAAAAGTATAAAAGAAAGAAGATCAGAAATAATCTCACAGTAAGAAAATCTTTAATGAAAGAATTACTAAGCATTTCTAAAGAAGACACTGATAAAAAAACAGAGGAGAAAAGAAAAATGATGGAAATCTTGAATAAGCAATATAGGAAAAATATAATGCATGAATCAGATGTAAAGAGATATCGAAGAAATTAAAAAATTGGCAAAACAAACAAATTTGCAAAAATATTTGAATGACAGTGAAGATAAACTTTCAAAACTTGAAGACAATATTGCAGACAGTGAAAGGTAAGAAAAGAGCACTTTAAAACAACTAGGATCCAGGAAATAATAATTCAACACCTGCAGGATGATGCAAAGATGAACAACGTAAGACTGAAAGGCATCAATGAGAAAGAAGGAGGCAACACAAATGACATAAAAAGAATATGGGCAGAAGTGATAGTGAAAAACTTCCCAAATGTAGGGAAACAATCTCACGTTCAGGTAACCAAGGCAGATAGAACTCCAAATGATGTCAACCCAATTAAAACTACACCCAGACATATAATGATCAAGATCTCAGAAATTCAGCACAAGAACAATTTACTAAAAGCCACTAGAAAAAAAAAAAAAAAAACAGATCACATTTAATGGAAAGCCTATCAGAATAACAGCAGATTTTCCCTCACCAACAATCAAGTCAAGAAGATCATGGTGTGCTACAAGCAAACAAATTCCAGCCCAGAATGATATACCCTGCAAAACTTTCTTTCAAGTTTAAAAGAGAAGTGAAATATTTCCATGACAAAGAACAACTAAAGAAATTCATGACCCTACACAGAGTGCCAAAAGATATTCTCAAAAGGGATCAAAATGCCCACAATTCCAAGAAAAACAACAGAAAGAGTACACCAAAAGTGGCAAACTATGAAACACAGGAGAAAAGTAAGAAACCAACAGCAGGAAAATAATGTGACAAACATAAGTCAATACATATCAGTTATAACCACCAATGCAAATGGACTTAGTTCTCTAATTGAAAGAAATAGACTGGAAGAGAGGATTAAGATACAAAATCCAAAAATATACTACATACAAAAAAAAAAAAAACATTTAACCTATAAAGGAATTCATAGGCTGAAAGTCAAAGAATGGAAAGCAATACTACAATCTCCAGGAAGTCAGAAAAAAGGAGAGGTAACTATTCTGTTTGTATACAATGGAAACTTGAAATCAACAATGATCATACAAGATAAAGAAGGTCATTATATACTGGTTAGGGGAAAAATTTAAGAGAAAGTGATAATAGTCATAAATATGTATTCACCAAAATGGAAGCACCCAATTATACAAGACAAATTTTAAAGGACATGAAAAATATAGTAACCAACTTCACAATCTTTTTTTTTCCTTTTTAAAATTTTTTTTCCATAATTGTATTGATAAACAAATAGCAATGAGACAGTTTCAAATCAAAACAGTAGGACATTTTCAATAATTAACACACTGCATACATTCTTCTTAGTGGTTAATTGCTGTAC
>NDGM011195076.1:0-10536 GCA_002564305.1 Octomys mimax
AATGTCTATGTGGCATTAAAAAAGTGAAGGGAATTGATTAATGTGTCTTTAGAAGAAATCACCAGGGTTTGAGGACTTAGGGATATATCATTATTTTAACTCTGAGTGATATTCTGCCTGAGAAAAGCCCCTGGTATATTCTAGGCAGAGCTGGGGGGACATAGGTGGGCTTGCATACTCATTCGGAGCTCAGGTGACGGGGCACTGTGGTCCTCTATAACAGCTGGACAAACGGCATCTAGGATAGGACCATCAAGCTCGGAACTATTGTTTTCAATAGTTGGGGTTCCAGTGAAAATCTCAATAAGTTTTCACTGGGACAGATTTAATTTGATAGTTATATATTCCCACTGTAAAATAGTTTAGGGCTTATATCATTACTATCCAGTTAAAAATTTAAAATACTTTATTATTTAGTGAGACTGACAAGTGGCACATGAATTGGCATTCTCCCCTCCAGGAGAAGCACAGCTAACTTTTCATAGAAAAATAATTGGAATCCATTTTTAATTATTTCTAGGGAATAATTCCAAGATTTATTTTTAGCCAATTCCTTTTTATCCAAGAAGAAAGGCTTTTTAATGTCTAACTGATGATGTTCTTAAAGTATTTTATTCGCTTTCTTCTCTTACTCAGTGTTAACATTTACAACTTATAATCAGTATCTGCGTAAATATCCTAAGACATAAGAGTGACATGAGCTCATTAAACTCCAACCAAATTTCAAAATTGTAGAACTGAGCATTCCTTTAAATATTATTTCAGAACTTTTTAGTGCTGAAATTGCTCATTTTACTTTATGTTCATCAGGCCAGACTGAAATTCTTGCATCATAGCCTATCCATTTTATTTGTTTGTTTGTTTGTTTGATACAGAGTCTTGCTACACAGTTCAGACTCAGTGATTCTCCTGTCTCAGCCTCCCCAGTCCTGGGATTATAGGCATGTGCCACCATTCCTGGTTTGGGGGCTGTCACGGAGTTCTGTACTGGGAATTGAACCCAGGTCCTTATGTTTGCCAGGTAGACACTTAGACTGCCAAGCTATCACCCATCCATATAAAAAGAACATTTAAGAGTTTGAATATAAGAGCACCTGCTAAATGCATTCACAAATGAGGATCTTCTATATACACAAGAGTGACTCTCATTTATTGGCCAGCAGCCCCCACAAATAGTGATCTTTGTGTGAGTGTAAACACACAAACACACACACACACAGTAGAGTTCTGTTTTCTTTCAAAAACTAGTACCATCAAAAGAAAAAGTTGCCAGCCTCTTTATCTTATCCAATGATGTGTGATTGGCAGGAACTTTTGGGGTATGTGTAGCAGTTTAGGGTATAAGAGATTAGCAAGTGACAGGGATGATTATGTATTGGTGGCATGCTTTGCTGTAACTTTACTGAAAATGGCAGGTATCAAGTCCCTGTATGAGTAAGCATCCTAATAACTCTCAGCGCTGAGCATATGATCAGCCCCTCCAAGGACAGGAGCAGGTGTTCCTATTTGCATTTTATCAAGAAAGGTGCACTTGCCGATCCACCCACATGTCAATGACTGGTGCCTAATTGGACCAGGTGTTCAATGTAGAGGGCAAGTTTTTGCTTCCTGGGCTATCACAGGCTTAAAAAAAGCAAGCATCAAGATGAATACCAAATTCTAAGGCCTATGAAAAGTTAAAAAGCAGTCTTATGTAGGGGCACTTGGGCATTGCTTTAGACAGTGTAATGAGGATGATAGTTTTTACTTCATGCCAAAGAAAAAGATTTTTCCTTACTGCCATACATGAATTTGTAGTCAAACATTACAAAACTTTGGTTATTTTTGTAGGTTAATCTTCATACTCCCTTCTTAAAAGGAAAGCAACACTCCACTCCTGCCCACTCACCTAAGCCATGGACTTCTATGAAAACTGATTTTAATTCCAGGGCCTGACAGTTGAGGCAGACCTATCAGAACAGTCCATGCCTGAGTCACAGAAATTCCATTAGGCAGAAGACCTAAATCCACTTAGTGAATGCCACAGTAAAGACTTTTCATGAGAGCTATATACATCTGTTCAGGTTATACACACAGAAGAGAGGCATTATATCTGAAGGGTATCATACATATAAAAATATTTTCATAAATTAAGAATGTGGGTATATTTCTGTAAACCCAGAATTGAGGGTAGATGAGAAGAAGGATTGTAAGCGCAAGCCTAGTTGAGCAATTCAGTAAATTAATGAGACCAGGAAGCAAAACAATTTTTTTTTTAAAAGAGCTGGAAATGTAACTCAGTAGGAAGGCCCTGGGTTCAGTCTCTAGTATCATCAAAACAAAACAAAACAAAACAAAACAAAACAAAACAAAAATCCTATTCATTTGTTTGACACTTTTTATTATTTTTTCATACATTTGTCAACACCAGAATAGGTGACAGATATTTACTTGAATAATTTTTTTGTGCAGATTATGGTAATATGTAAGGTTCCATGAAAATTAGTGCATTAAGACAATTTTCCAAAAGAAAGTAAAAACCATTATTCTAGCAAGTTTTATGTAGATCCTTATGCTTTGACTTGAGAAGAGTATGTATGTTTAAGAGTCAATAGGCCACACAATGAGCATTATAAAAGATAGCATGTGATTCTAAGCCCAGAGTTTCAACAGCAGATTCTGGATGTAAGCCAATGATGCAGTCTAAAAACTATTTGCTTTCAAATATGCAGATTCTGGAAGGTGAGACATTACTGTAAAAATATTCTACTTTCAAATGTACTTACTTGGTATGATGTTATGAGGAATATTTATGGTGTGTCTTATCAGCAACATGATGAGCAACCACATGTAACAGTACAAGCAAAATGAGTTTTAAAAAATGAAGTAATTTTTAAAAAGTATACAGTGAAAGCTATGAAAATTAATCTTTTACCATTACCATTGACTTCTCTGGTATACAACTCAATCAAATATAAATATCATTTTTATGTCATTTACGATCAACAAAATTTTTAAATGTAACCTGAAAAAGACAATGAGCTAGCTACTTAGATAATGTAAACTGTAGAATTGAAATTTACAAAGATACTGAAATATTGTATATGAGAAAATAAAATATACATAGTTCCTTGATATTTAGAATATCTTTTAAGTACTAAAATATTCTAGGTAATGATTTACCAGAAAAATTTCTGGGTGTTTGGTCTAAAAATGTTTAGAATACATTTAACTGAGTTGGTATTGTTCACTAGTCAGAACTCTGACCTCTCAACATTAAAATGAAAGTATATTAAAGTCTTTACCATCCCTTAAAAGATAGCAGAGGCTGTGGTTAGATTATGGTGCAAACAAAATCTGAAACTTTAATATTATTGTTTTCTGAAAAGAAGTGTGATTTTTTATAATAACATAAATATCTTTGAATTTTTAATTTATATTATTAAAAATGTACATATTCTACTGCTATTTTCAAATAATGTGATGTGTATAATTTTGCAGAGTGCTCTATAAATGTTTCAATAATGATTATTGATAAATAAATCAACCACTCTAAAAATTTCCTTAAGAAAGGGTTACCCTTTCCTAATTTGAACAAATGTGCCATCTGGGCTGGCAGCAGACTTGACTACTGGGGAAGGTTCCTTTCTCCTTCCTAATGACATGAGAGGGAATCTATAATGCCAAGAGGTGCTGGGATCACCAATCTGCCACGTCAAGAAAGCAGAGTGTGAAAATTAAGAGATAAACAGTCCTGGTGATAAGATTGGGGATTATATTGAGCCATCTTCTTGAATAACTCAATTTCCTGGACTACTATATTTTCTTTATTTTATTACATAATTTTGCTCAGTCAGGTTTAAGTGGTATTTTCTAGTTTTGCTAATCAAATAATTTTCAAGGATACAAACCCCAAGGAAATGATTCATTCAGAAAGAGCCATTTCCAAGGATTAGAGGGAAAGTCAGTACTTATGTAAACTTTTCTTTGGGTCTCCCAGTGTAAATACCTCGGGTTTCTCTCTACATCACTATGTGATGGTTAATGACATGGCCTTGACATGGGAAAAATCTGGGTTCAAATTCCTTTGGGCTACTCATTAATGGTACATAAGGATCCATATGAGAATCACATGGGATAATTTAGGTATAAAACTTTGTTTTAGAAGGTGATAACCATAATCACTTATCTTCCTTTCTCTGTCAAGGATTTAAGCTTGTTTGTTTCTGTTTTTTTTTTTTTTATTTTAGGCAAGGGTCTACAGGGTATTCAGGGTCTCACTACTAGATCAAACTCATAGTGATCTGCTTATTTACAGCCTCCCAAGAGCTGGGATTACAGGCACATGCCACTATGCCATCTCAATTGCCATCTCAGTGTGCGCTGGGGGCGGGACTTGAATCACAGGCCCAGGGATCGAACCCCTGGCCCCTGTGCCTCCTTGCAGGTGCTTTAATCCACTGAGCTATTTGGCCGGCCCTTTAAGTATCTTTTTATTCACCAATTGTTTTGTCTTTAGGTTTTATATTCACCATTCTATCCCACAAATATGCCTTGAATATGAAGTATATACTTTGTATGCTCTGGACTGTGAATGCAGGAATGAGCAGTGTGAACAGAAATTTCTCCACTTTCAAAGAGCTTATGTTGAAGCAGGCAAAAATGAATAAGCAAACAAATTTTTGAATAATGAGAAACATTATGAAGACAATAAAATAAGGGTGTTGGATTCAGTGTCAGAAACAAGGGCAACCTTCCACTGGGAGGACTTTGGTGCAATGAGGAAAAACAATCCCGCATGAGAGCATCCAGATCAAGGGTAAGGCATGTGGAGTGGACAGCAGGATGGCAAGACCTAGGCAAGGCTGGTTGGTAGAAACATACAGGAAACAAGGGGACAAAGACTGGAGCAGTAGGCAGGAAAATCATCAGTGCCAGCTTGGCTAGAGGATTAATGAAGATACTATTCTAGCGCAACTAGTGCTTTCCAACCACCTTGTGCTTTAGGAGTGTGTATATGAGGGTGGAGAGGGGAGGACAGTGGAGGGTAACAAACAGGATGGAGGAGGTAGAGAGAAGAAGAGAGGTGGGAAGAATAGAGGTAGACAGAAGACAGGAGACAGAGGAGAAGAGGCGAGGAGAGAGAGGGAGTACAAAAGAGAAAATATGAATGAATGGGGATGGGTGTTGGTGCTTACAACTCCAGTAGCATCCAGGTTTTCCATGACCTTGACTGACATAGGTTCAGAATCATTGCAAAATTGTCCACTGTTTTTTTTTCTTTTTTAATTTGAGGGGTGATGGAAACAATACAGCTATTGTGGAAGACAGAGTGAATCACAAAGTTTTACATGAACAAAAGAAGAAGCTCTTCTTTCCAGATTTGTTATAAAGTCAACTGCTCACTATGCTATCTATTCTGATCAACGGGTGTGTGCAAGAGACAGTAAACTCACTGGGAAAGGCAGGTGTGTGGGTAGGGAAACAACATTAGTAGAAGAATGGTTTTTATAATGAATGAACAGCTCTTTTAAAAAATCTAAAATTAAAGAGTGCTCTAGGGATGGTAGCATTTTAATGAAGACAGAATGCAACAGATAAAGTAGAATTTTGGATGTCAAGAAGTATATACAAGAAAATTGTCTTATCTTAGGTTAAAGGACTGCTGGGAGACTGAGTTCTGGCACTATTATTGTTTTATGAATTGTAAACTTTTAGTACCTAAGTATTCCATTATTTTGAAGCTGATTTTCAAATTTAGAAGACAATTTCCATGCATAGCATATGATTTATTATTATGCTTGCTATATGAAGATATGATTACACATTTTATTCAATTCAATACTTAGCAACTGTATTGAATTCCCTTTAAAATATGTAATTATTGTGGAATATTTATTACAATTAAAATAGTCATATTAGGACCAATGAGGTGACAAGGACAATTATGAATTTCTGGTGCACTGCATCTCCATCTAGTCTCAGCCCTGACCTCAGCCTCACCTTCTCACATAGAGTTTACCCCTCATTACATCTTTCCAGTCACTAGATGCCACTTTCCTGTGAAAATGTAAATTCTCCAGATAAAACTAACATGCTAAGTCAAGAAATGTTTGTGGGGCATACTATAAATTTCCAGTCCTAACTAGGTAAACTGCCATATGTCTATGTATTCTCAACACTCAGGTAAGCTGAGGCAGAAGGATCACAAATTAAATACCAGCCTGGATAGTTTAACAAGACCATGTCACAAAATTTGAGTTGAGGAAGGGAGTGTCCTGGATCCTCAGTGTTAAAACAAAACAAAACAAAACAACAAAAGGCTATAACAACCAAAAAAGTTCCTGACTTTTCAAAAGAACTGTTCCTTATACAGTTAAACAAAAGTAAAAACATTGAGCTGGGGAGATAACACAGCAGTCTAAGTGAAGTTCCGTGTTGGCCTTGGAACCTAGGGCTGAAATTGGGCATGGTGGAGCATGCCTGTAATTCCAGAGCTGGGGAGGTTGAGACAGAAGGATCACAATGACTCTGAACTGTGTAGTGAGACCCTGTACCAAATAACTAACTACTTAACTAACTAAATAAGTATTTTTTTAAAAGTAAAAGCATCATAGAGACAAAATATAATGTTCTCAAGGAAAATTGGATGCAAAATTTTAGCAATAAACAAATATGACAACTGACAAAGGATTACATCCAGTAAATTTGAGAAACTTATACACATTATTATTCAAATGTGTAGGTGAATGTTACTTTTATAAGTTGTAGATATTAGTGCTCAAAGTCTTATATTGTTGGAACTACAGAATTTGGTGCTACTCTGTATATACATACCTGACCACTCTAGACTGGCAATGGGATACTAGATACAGTAAATTCAAGCTGTCTGTTTTAACTCTAAGGTTGGGCAAATAAAGCTGAAAAATAAATCCCAGAGTTTGAATACAATGAAGTAAAAATAAACACTCTAACTAAATTCCTTCATCATTTTATTACAAAATGGACTTTGATCTGACAAAATGTGGAATGAGCAGTAACAAGTATAGTTAGCTATGTTGAGTTGGCACATGGCATTGTGCTAGGTAATGTATTAAACTCACACTATCCCTTATCCCAATCCCAGTACTATTCCTGGCATCTTATAGATGAAGAAACAGAAGTCCAAAGAACTGAAATGGCTTTCCAGAATCATATGGGAGCTCCACAATTTGGCCAATTCTTGTTGGATCCAAGATTATTTATTGAAAACCAGCATAAAGAATGCTGACTTATATTCTAAAAGGATGGAAGAAAAATTTTGAATGTTTTCACCATAAAAAAAGTAATGTACAATGATGATTTTGAGAAGACATATAAGTATACCCTAACCACACACAATGTATACATGCATTCTAAAGTGGTGAAAAGATAAAAATTAAGCCAAAAGTGTCTTAGGAGGTGACATGAAATAAAACTAATATTGGAATATAGACACTCTGTAGAAAGAAAGGTGCACGTGGCAGGTTAACCAAGAGCCAACTTGTTATATGTGGTTGAACTGAATCAGCTTGGAACTGCAAGAGAACGTGGTATGCTGTTGATTCTCCTAGAGGGGCTTGTCACATTTGCTTTCTTGATATGAACTCTGCTGTTATCATCAGAGGAGCCCAGGAGCTCCCTGTTGCTGAGGATGGCTGCAGTTCTCTTTGGGGAAGCTCTGGTCCTCACCTTCAACATCACTTCCTGGCTCCAGTGCAGATTTCTCAGCCTGCTTGCACAGATTCTTCATCCTATTGGCGCAGGATTTCTTTCCAGTGCAGATTCCTGGTACAGACATTCACGAGACATACTTGTGGACTCTAAGCCTCCAGCTAGACTCATGCAGGACTTTGCCATGTTTTCCAGGCCCCCAGCTGGATTCTTTGGGCCTGTAGTGTGTGGATATATTTTCGGCACTCTTTTACATTTGACTCTTTGAATGAATAATATAAAATTATACTATAAACTATGTGTCGTGTATTAAATATTTTCCTTTACAGGCCCTGACTATAATAGTCCACCTTTCCCTGTCAGACACCTGACCCTGTGGAATAAACACCCAGCACCAAGGACAGCAACCCAGTTGGTGTGACTAGCTAGCAATGCAGTCTGCTGGAAAGACCCTGGAGAAAAATGATTCTGCTTGGGACAGATTTTCACATGAAATAGTTCCAGAGACAAGGAATAGATTGTTTGAGGTCTGGATCAATACAAAGGTGAGTTTCAAATTTGTACAAGACCAAATTTAAAGCATCCAGTCAAAACACATTTTTTGCAACATGTAAACTTAAATGTAAACACACAAAGCCAAAAGTGAATGTTTGAATTAAGAAAATGTTTATGCATGTGTGAAAACTGAACTAGGCAAACTCTCTTGGGAGGTATGCAAAAGTGGGATATTCAAAGTTAAAAGCAACCTAATAATTATTGTCATTTAATTAAAAATTTGCAAGGTCAAACACAAGAGAAACTTGTTATTTACCCATAGGCACTAAGCCCACTGAGGGAGATGGAAAATACCTACTCAGTAAAGAGGAAATACACAGGTATAATGTGATATGACTTTAAATAGATACAACTATCTACACACAGATCTTGATGGTCTCTCACTAGATGATTATCAAGTACCATTTTTATGATCTTTTACTAGCTATGTTCTTGGAATCTGAAATTTCTGATATTACATTTTTCTGTGAAGACACTGTCAGACATATAAACTTTTTATGAAATCACATGCATTTCTTTTATCCCATCTCTTTTAAAATCAAAAACCATCTTTAATCAGTAACTTGTCCTTATTAATTTTGTTAAAATTTTAAAGGCACACTTGATCACACAGTATTATTCTGTGTGCTCTATTACACATATAATACTCTAAATTATCTTATATGATTATTATCAACATTGAACATGAAGAAATGATGTATGAAGTCAACACATTTTTTGC
Organism: Octomys mimax; assembly: GCA_002564305.1. NCBI lineage: Eukaryota > Metazoa > Chordata > Mammalia > Rodentia > Octodontidae > Octomys > Octomys mimax. The sequence goes on from NDGM011195076.1 coordinate 8,948, forward strand.
AGATATTTAACACATCTAGAAAGTTGAGGATCAGGAGAGAATGTTTTTAACCTCCTGCGTTTGTGCTCACACTAACTCACAGATGCCTCTCAGTATTACATTATAAATGTTCTCCTTCTGTTATTTATAAATTCATTATAATGATAAAGTAGCTGTTTGGGACATGGTGGCCCACACCTATGATCCCAGAACTTTGGGATGTGAAAGTATGAGGATTGCAAATTTGAGCTCAGCCTTTACAATTTAGGGATTTAACAAGAATCAGTCTCAAAAAAAAAAAAAAAAAGAAAGAAAAGAAAAGAAAGAAAGAAAGAGAGGGAGGGAGGGAGGGAGGAAGGGAGGAAGGAAGGAGAAAAAAGAATGAAAGAAAGAAAAGAAAAAAGAAAGAAAGACATGATACAGCTTTGTGTGAAGGCCCTAAGTTTCTAGGTTCAATTCCCAGTAGCACAAACAAAACAAAAGAAACAAACAAAAGCAGGCAAGCCTTCTGAGTCCTGCAGGTCCTTGCTCACACTGAGGAATCATTACACTTATTTACTTTGACTAAGCGTCTTCCTGATAACAGCTCTCACAGATCTCTAGTGTCCATCACTTCCTTCCAGAAAATTATTTTTTCAAGGAAGTTTTCTTTTCCCTAGGACTTGGTCATAGGTTAATCGTGTTCTCTTTCCCAAAAGTAAGTTGAATTCTAAGCACATGGCACCTGTACAAGTGACTCAGAAATCACTGAGTTTTTACTGATCTCATCAAATTTGGTTGGCTCTTGAGGGTAAGCTCTGATCTAACATGGTAATCAGAAACACCAGGAAAAGACTTAAACAAACACCACATCATGACATAGACAGATGCTGGGTTATGCCTCCACAAGCCAAGTGGCACCATCACAGACCATTACCACCAGACACTAAAAAGACAAAGAATCCTCTCCCCAGAGGCTCACAGGGAGCACGGTTCTGCCAATGCTGGTTTTAAGCTTTCATCCTGCAGAACTCCTGGGGGGTAATCTCTAGTGTGTGTGTGTGTGTGTGTGTGTCTATCTGTCTGTCTGTCTGTCTGTGTCTGTGTGTGTGTGCACATGCGTGCTAAGCCAGCAAATGTACTGTACTTCATTGTGGCAATTCTAAACTGTAATATAACCTTTCACACTTTATTTTTACTGTGAGCATATGCAGTAAAAGATAGAATGGAGATATTCTGATGGGTAGCTACTATGTGTTTTACTTGGTGAGATTTTACTTGACCAGTACCATCACACAAAACTGATGAAAACAAAAAAGTAAACAACTACATAAGTTTTCTTGGTCATTATGTTTTCTGGTAGGTTCACTTTTACTTATTGACCAAACATTTAATATTAGCATCTACATGAATTTTATTTACTTGTTTCTTTGTGTTAACACCCTGGCCTTGCCAAGTCCCTCTTTACTTTCTTTTTCTTTCTTTTTTTTAAAGCAAATTGGTAGGACAGTTTCAATAATTAACACATTGCATACAATCTTTCTAGTGGCTAATTGCTATACAAGATCCAGACATGATATCCTATTTATAAACACTATTAGAACAAATCCCTCTATTCATTAAGAGAATGT